>JAASFI010000305.1:0-35549 GCA_023333705.1 Globisporangium viniferum
GCAGCAGGAGCAGGCCAAGCCAGCGCCAGAGAAGAAGGCGACGCCAGCTCCGGCCCCAGCGCCAAAGCAGTCTGCTCCGCAGCAAAAGCAGCAGCCGGCCGCCAAGGAAGCCCCGAGCGGTGGCGCCGGCGGCAAGAAGGGTGGCAAGAAGTAAGATTTGCTCACTCAAGTAAGGGCTGTAACCCCCAACCGGTTAAGGTGCTGCCCCTGGTATTTGTCAAAATAGACTATTTTTCACGGATTACATGGGTCTCAGCTATTACATCGATCGATTCGCAACACTTGGTGGCCTTCAGTACAACACCACCATTTCACAATATACCTAGAAGGTCGCGTTAATCGCAACCGGGATGGTGATCTTTTGCGCAGCGATCTCCGTCTTCAAGAGGTAACTCTGGTACGGGTCCTGAGGCGCAGTGTACGCGAAACCCGAGGCGCACGACGCCGTGAACGCAACGATCCCCCATTTCAGGGTCGAGCTGTTCCAGCAAGCCTTCCACGTCTTCGCAGCAGTCGTGCTGGAGATCCAGCGCCCGCTCGTGTTTATGAACACAGTCGCACCGGTCGCAGTCGTCGCAGGTTCATTTTCAGCCCACGACCATGCCTGCGCCTTCATACGGGCACCGTCGAGCTGGTCCGTGGCGACTAAGTTGAGGTTCCAGCGCACAAAGTTGGGGATGTTACCAGAGTCCAACGTGGTTGGCAGCGTCTCCGAGATCGTACCAGCTTCGCCGAGTGAGATGTAGCGAAGCACCGACTGGTACGCACGCACAAAGTAGCTGTTGCTGTAGATCTTGACACCGCCGATGGTGCGCGACGCGTCTGGGAGCGTGTTGATGTATTTTGTGCCGAGGATCTTGTGGCCGCCGCAAAAACTGCCCAAGGCGTACGCGAGACCAGTGTTGTCGTTCGCGAGCAGAAACACGCGCTGGTTCTTGTCAATGAACTCCTGGATCGTGCCGTTCTTCCACTGGCTCGCAGCCATCGTGTTGATCGCCGTGATTGGGACAATGAGTTCGCCAAACACGCTCGTCAGCAACGTGTTCAAGTCGCCGAACTTGTTGAGACGAGAGAGGTCGCTTCCACTGTCGATGTACACGAAGAGCGCCTCTTTCTGATTCTCTGGCTTGTCCAGCCAGGCACGCAACTCGAGCATGGTGTCACGCGTCTTGGGCTGCTCGTCTGGGCGGATGCCAGAGACCGAAGGGAAGCAGCCGAGCAGCTCCGGCCCCCACAGGATCGTGCCGTACTTGGCGAGCTTGGCGTCAATCGCACCGAAGAGCGCGGTGATCGACGCCGAGCCCAAGTTGCCGCAGTGGCCAGTGCGCAAGTCGTCCAAGAAGTAGTGCGCGTCGATTTCGAGCCAGCGAACGCCCAGTTTCAGCTGATCTGTCAAGCTCAGCGCGTGGTTGTTCGTCTTCAGGTACGAGTACGTCTTGAGCGGGTTCAGGTTCAGGTTGAAAAGCTGGTCGCGGTTGCCGAAGCCGTCAGCGAGCGTGATCGCGCTGTTGTGAGTCGCCGGCAGCTGCGCGTAGCAGATCGGTCCGTTGTACGCGAGCTTACGCTCGTACGCCAGCGTCTGGTTGAGCCACGTCGGCACCGCCACCGAGCCTTTCTGGCAGATCTCGCTGCAGGTCGTGCCCTTGGCGTCGCATTTCTGCACTTTGGTGCACGTGGTGTCCACGAGGTTGTTCTTTCCGGGCTTGTTCGTGCCGGGCGTGATGGTCTTCGTAATCGTGGGGATCACGTACGACGGATTCGCGCACTTGGAGGTGAACGTGCACGTCTTCGTGCCTGGGACTGCATTCACGAACTTCGTGGTCGTTGAGTTGAACTCAACGACGCCATTGAGGAACTCCTCGACAGTGGAGCCCAGCAAGTACGAGAACGCGTTCTGCACCGTCTCGAGCAGCGGACGCGCCTGGTGTGTGCAGCAGCCATAGTCGATCGTGTTTGCGGTCGCGAGCGACGCGCTGTCCGTGTAGTCCTTGCCGCTCACCACATTGCACTCCTGACCGGGAGACGCCGTGAAGAACGGCAGGAGCACCGACTCGACAAGCGAGAACTGCGCCTGCGTGTACTTGGTCGTGAGCTGCGAGTAGATCGACGTGCCGCAGGTCTGCGTGCCGTCGCGCTTGGAGCAGAACAGGCTGTTGACTCCGTTCACGGCTTCGTTCAGCAGGAACGAGTTCATGCTCACGTTCGCCGGTACCGCGAGGTTCAGGAGGTCGAGTAGGTCGGTGATCTGCGAGCAGCACGCCAAGTCGTTCTGGAAAAGCGTCAACAGCGTCGGCAGCAGCGAGTTGGCGCACGGCGAGATGACAGTGTTGAGCGTCGAGCACAGAGCGTCCATCTGCGTCGCGCCGGTCGCCTTCATGTGCTGATAGAAGAGCGTCGAGATCTGGTCTGGCGTCGCGAGCATCTTGGTCACGAGGTCGATAATGCTCGTCACTGCCGTGTTGGAGCTCAGCGCCAGGAGGTCGTCCAGCGCGCACTCGGTCGAGCCGGCGAGCAGCACGAGCACATCGCCCAGGTTGTTGCCCACGCAGTAGTCGAGACCGTAGTCCGCTGGGAGCACCGTGAACGGGTCGGCCGTGCACGTCGCCGCGGCGACACCCAAAGGTGACGAAATGCTCAGCGCCGCGGCCGCGACCGTGGTCAGTCCAGCGAAGAATCGTCGCACGCCCATTGAGATGATCAAGGGTTAAGAGGACAACCTACACCTCCAAGTGTTTGGGTGCTGTGTTGGACTGGGAAGATTGCAGAATGACATCCCGTGACAATCACTGGCGGTAATAGGCAGCCCCAGTCAGGGACCACAGTACTCGACGCTTCGGTTGCGACGTGTGTGTGCATGCACGCAAATGAGCTGGGAGCTCCTTCGGTTCAACCGCGAGCGCGCGCATCTTCTTGGCTTCCGCGAGTGGTGGCGAGAGTAGGACGTTGATGGAGACGTCAAAGCCAGGACAGGATCCTCTGATGAAGGGTTGATTTCTAATTTCATTTCTATCGTTTCTAATTTGTTAAAACATACAAACTTCTATACTACAACCGATATTCGTACTTTGAAGCGGGAGTCAAGTACGATTTTATAGAAACGTTAGAATTGATTGGTGAGGAGTCAGCTCGAAATCGAACTCTGGAAGGTGAATGATGTCTGCATAAAAGAGTCAGAAGTTTGGGCTCATCGAAGTCTCGAAGAAGCCTTTTCATTTGAGAAGTCTCAGTGATCCCTGGGAAGAAACGTCGAAGAGGCCACTCGTTCTGTGGAGGGAAGTTCTGATTCAAAATGCTGCTCAGCTTCAACGGCGGCCGCAAACAAACACTTCAACCTCAAAGGCAAAGCCTCAGAAGACTTCATGTCGAGCTGGTGATGACGATTGATCACCTGGGAGTGACTGCATGATGCACCGCAACTTCAATCGACATGCTATTTTGCCTCTTACTATTAATAGCAGCATTATGAGAACCAGAGTCTTAGGGCTCTTGACCTCTTCGGTCTTTTGCTTGCAACGGTAAACCAGTCGCATGTCTGCTCATTTTTGCCAAGAGAAAGGGCCTTGGACGCCACAACTTGTGTCACACTTGCTCTTCATCATTTTGCATCAACTGTGCACCACCAACCGATTCAGCTAGGTGAACAAGTCTCTGGGCAACAAGGAAGCGGTTTTCGTGCTCCGTGAAGTGATTGGCATCGCAATTACACATAAGCAGCAGTAGCGTATCCACAGGTCAAAAAAATGAAGTAATTCTTTTGTTGCACTGCTGCAAACGTCCTTCACAAACCTACTTCCGAATGAATGCACAGCAAAGCTTCTGACGCAGCAAGATGATCGAGAGAGTTGGTTTTCTTCAAAAATTCACTTATTATACTGTGAATTTAATGAGGTGTGAATTCTTCGATTCCTGACAAGGTTCGATAAGCTAGTCGTGGTCGAGTTACTTCTTGCCTCCCTTGCGGCCGGCGCCGACGCCACCGCTCGGGGCTTCCTTGGCGGCCGGCTGCTGCTTTTGCTGCGGAGCAGACTGCTTTGGCGCTGGGGTCGGAGCCGGCGTCGCCTTCTTCTCTGGCGCTGGCTTGGCCTGCTCCTGCTGCTGCTGCTACTGCTTGGTGTTGTTCTTGCGGCCCATGGTGACTGACGGAGGTGTGTGTGCTAGGCTTGGTGGGCGAGCTTGGCGCGACTTGGCGGTGTTTTGACCTGAGTACTTGAGTGTTTGGGATCAAATGCTGAAGTGAGTGTCTGTGGTATCATGAGAGGGTGAAGAGATAAAGAGAAACCCTCAAGTATCCAAAGTCTATGCGCAAAACGAAGCGGAAACTTGAAGCGCGTCCAAGGAGCATGATATTCGGTCTCCCCTATCGGAAACCGATCCAAACCCAAGCATCTCATTCGGAAACAAACCAGAGCAGACTCGAGGAAGTCAGATCTAAAATTGGTCGGTCAGCTCCGGCATCCAATGCAATGCTGATCCATCATCGCAATCTCCAGAACAAAAATTGCGATCCTGCGACTTCAACTTGGCTACATGCATACTATGTATACCTTTGCAGAAACGAGAAACGGATGCCAGTTTGTGAACAAAACGTCTCACGATTCCTTGTGAAGGAACCACGAGACTTTTCGTTCACAGATTGGGTGAAAACTCCAACAAACTCCTGATTTCAACATCGATGAGTGGGCTCTTATATGTAGATAGAAATCGTTTCTTTTACTAAGTTGCACTAAATCATGACATGTGACTTATGAAAACGACACAAGCCCCTTGTCGGGGTTTTCATTGACCGGTATCTCACAAAATAGGTGTAGTCTTCGCGTATAGGCAAACTTGTCCGACGTAATTATCAGCGCACATAATTGTGACGCTGTAGCCTGGATTACACTCCTCCACCCACTCTTTCAGCTCGTGAAAGCGTGGTCTGTACGCTGCAGTCAGCTCAACGTCGACCCAGGTATGGTTCGGGTTCAAAATGTTGACCTCGAAGCGATTCGCGCCTGGTTGGGGGATCGGAGTCGACGCAACAAGCGCCAAAAGCTGCTCGACGGCCACGTAGAAGTGTTCTCGGGAGTCTGGACTGAACGTTCCGCCGACGCTGATTCTGAAATAGTCGATCGGGGTTCGATCTGGGTGACTCAGCGCGTTTGCAAGCAGCGAATAGATGCCCGCACCCGTACACAACGTATTCTTCAGACTCAATCGCGACAGTGAGCGCAACTGACCAAGCGCCGCAACTCCAACGTCTGTGATCGATTCGATCGGTGCATCGTCAGACGATTCCTCCAAGATGTGGAACTCGCGAAGGTGTGGACACGACTGGGTGACTGCAATCAGAAACTGGTCGTCAAACACGTTCTGGTCGAACTCGGTGGTCTCATGAACCGTGATATCTAGGAATTCCAGGTTCGGGCACGCCTTTACAGCGTGGCAAAGGGACTGCGGCGACTCGACCTCCACGTACTCGTCTCCAGTTAGTTCTGTGTACAAAGCCTCATCCCAGGAGTACGATTGCGTGATGCTGAGGCTCGTGAGCTTCGGCTTCACATAATCTCCAAAGATCCGGAAGAAATCGTCGTCGAACGGCAGTGTGACCCAGTGGACGTGCTTAAGACTCGTACAGGCCTCACAGAAGCGTCTCCAGGCTTCTTTCGTGGCGTAGAACAGCTCATCGCAATCGACAAACTCGTTGACATACAATGTCCGCTCGTAGCCTTCGAGGTACTCAATCGCGGGACAGTTGTTCGCCACTTCAGTCAGATACTCGGACGAGTAGTCCGCGATGTGCTCTGCGTTCCGGTGCGGGACCACAAGTTGGCGCAGCCCCCTCCCGTTGCTTGATTCATACCAGGAGCACAGCGCACTGTACAGGGTTTCAAATACCGGATCGACAGTACTATCCATTCCGTAGTCATCCAGTTTGGGAGGCAAAACCAGGGCTTGGAGGTTCTTGCAGTAGACTGCAGCAGCGTCCAATGCATCCATCAAGTGGTCGCTCAGAAGCGGGAGACCCGAGAGGTCGAGTCGCTGGAGTCTCGGGTTGCAGCTTGCGAAGAACGCGCTCCAGTCGATCTCCAACCTCTGGAACGCCAAGTCGTCGTTGTCCCGGTCTCTACGTTGCTTCTCGGAGCCAACTGTCAGCGTCAAGCTCAGCAGTGCACTCTGCTTCTTCGCGAGCTTCTCCGTATTCACAGCGAACTCTTCGACGCTGCCGCTCTCAAAGCAGAGCTCCAGTCGCGCCGCGTTGAAAGCGGCAACAATAGCCTCAATGTGCGCAGCCCACGCGCGGGACACGGTCGCGAGGTCCTTGAGGCGCGGGAGTGGTAGCGGCTCAGCCCACGGGATGAACTCGACTTCGTACTTGTCCACTGCGAGCGCGAGAATCGCGCTGACCAAAGGCGTCGGCAGCGCGTCCATTTCCACCGAGTAATTGTGCTATGTACGGAAGTTGCTTCTCTTGGCTTCGTGGCGTCTTTGAAAATGAACGAGTGGCATGGGGTAGTTCTGGAGACCTGGACCTTAATGGATCTCAGATTACAAGGATTAAAAGTTGAAGCCAAAAATCCATGCACACCCAAATTGTCATTGGGATGGGCTCTTTTTGCGCAAATCAAACCGACACGTTTGTTTTGTGAATTAGGAGTGCTAAAACTACAAAACGGAAGAAAAGTATACACGTTGAGAGCGGATAGTACAAATCAACTGGTATACTTTAAAGTACCTAATATATAAATACAGTATAAAAGCGCTTTCATAACCTTCGGGTTACGAAAGAGCTGTTTCACTGTGAATAGTGTTTTGGCGGGAACCCTCAACGTTCTTGTGTGAAACTCAAAGAGTCGAATCCACAGCTCGAATAGTAAACTGCTGATCAACTCACGAGCAGAATGGCACTGCCGCGCCTGCGTTTCAAGCGCGAGGAGAAGCGCGCGATCTACGAGAAGTCCCTCTCGACGCCCGGCATCACGCTCGCGCAGCTGGGCGAGTGGGCGCAGCGCGAGCTGGGGCTCGTGCGACCGATCGGCGTGTCCACCGTCGCGTATTTGCTCAAACACCAGAAAGAAGAACTGGAGCAGCAAGCGAATCAGCAAGCAGCCGCTGCTAGCTCCGCATTCAATCGGCGTTATGATGAGAACGGCGGTGGTAGTGGCAGTAATGACGGTAGCGATTCTGGCGAGGAAGAGAATACCTTCAGAGTGGGGGGAACTGGAAGACCTCCGAACCGCCCACTCCCTCCTCTTCCAGGGTCGCGCATCCACATGACGCTGCAACAGAAACAGCAAGTGTTTGAAAAGTTCCAGGCAACTCCGGATATGAAGTTCCGGGAGCTGGGCGAGTGGGCGGCCGAGCAGTTTGGGCTCGGCAAACCGCCTTCCAAGTCCACACTCTCACACATCATCAAGCGCCAGCGGCTCGAGCCTGTGGACACTGACGTGCGTAATTCAGACCTGAAGCGCAAGACCGTCTTCCGGTCGGCGTCATTGCGCGTCGAGAGCGATCTACTCAAGTGGATCCAGGAGATCGCAGAGCTCGGGGCGTCGTTGGAAAACTCGCAGATCCGAGCGTACGCGTCACGTCTGCGCGACGAACTAGTCGAGAAAGAAACAGACCCGCAAGCGCGCGAGAAGCTCGAAGCGCTGCAGTTCTCGAGAGATTGGCTGTCCAAGTTCCAGCACCAGCACGGTCTCACGGAACCCCGAGCAAGGAAGCCGACCGACTAGCGCTATAGCAAGCAAATCTTGCGCACGGTTACACAAAACAACTGTCACAAACATACTCCGAGAGTGCGTACCCTGCGTGTGATGTGAGCTGAGCCAATCACAAAAGTTGTATCTATCTGCTGTCGCAATAATAACATTCATTTCAGCAAAAAACACACATGCCAGCTTCCAAGTTTAACTTCTTTGCTCTCAAAAGATGAACCCGTCGTTGTCATCGAAAAAGTTGTCTGGCTCATAGTCGTTGTCGTTGTCAAAATCGTAGCCGTAGCCGCCTCCGTACCCATATCCGTAGTCGTCGTCGAAATAATCGGCATCGAGCTCGTAATCCAGCGGGAGGTTCTCCACAGCCAGTTCGCGGTGGTGATCGCGGTACTCGTCGTGAACCGCACCGCGGCTGATAAACACGTCGTCCTTTGATCGCTGCCCGTCTTCATCTTCCCAGCCGTACCACATGCTCGGTTTCGAAGATGCGGTGTACAGTCCAAACTCGACGATCCCCGAGAACCCTCCGTGCTTGCGTCCGTGGATGCCGCAGCGAAGGCGAATGTCCGGGTGTTTCTGCTTTACCTCAGCGATCAGAACCTCCAGTTTCTTCAGATAGTCCTTGCTCCAGCTATGGTCCACGGGTGCAAATGACGAGTTCACCAGGCGAAGCACGACTCGGCGCTTCGCAAGCTTGACCTCCTTCGACTTAACGATCAGCATCAACAGCTGAGTGATGGCTTTGTAAAACTTGAGTTTCGACCGCGAGTTCGCACCACCGAGCGAGATCTGCATGTCCCGCTGACCACTAAAGTCATTGGGAAAGTTGTTGAGCAGCACGAACAGTCCGTTCCCAGAACAGTTCACCGTGCGCAGCTCAATGAACTGCAGCCACTTGAGCTTAGACAGAGCGACGAGCCCACGGTCCGTGAACGTGCTGATCGGTGTGATGTTGCCGTTGTAGCGCTCCACGACTTCCCACATCGAAAGGCGCTCAAGAAGAGGACAGTTCTCCGCGGCCGCGATACAAAATTGGTCGCCAAAGACGTCCTGATTGAACACCTCGGTCTGCGGGTACGTCGTGACGAGGAACTCGTAGTCTTCCTCTTCGTACATCTCCATCGGGTTGTCCAAAATGTCTTCGTCGACCGGATGATAGAAGCAGATCTCCAAGTGCGTCAGTGCGGGACACGCCTTCAGCGCCGCCTTTGCGTCTTTCGCGTGGATCCCGTGTGGCGACCGCGCACTCCGATCGGTCTCCCCACACTCGCGAAAGTACATTTCCCAGTTCCAGAGCATGCTCACTGCGAACGTGAGGTTCGTGAGCCGCGGCTTGCAGTACGCGCCAAAAGTCTGGAAGAAATCGTCCTTGAAAGGGACGACCACCCAGTTAAACTCTTTCAAGTGCACGCACGTCTTGTTGAACAGCTCCCACGTTTCCTTCGTGATGATCCACGCATCGTGGCACGTCAGCCGGTCCAGTTCCCGCAGCGAATGCTTGTATCCGTCCAAGTACTCGACGTTCGGGCACACCTCAACCACGTTCTTAATGCACTCGGTACACCGCAATAGTCGATCGCCATCAAGTCGGCTCGGAAAAATCAATTGACGAAGCCCACCACGTCCTCCTTTCAGATACCACCGCTCCATTGCTTCGTAGACCTTGGCGACGAACGGCGCGACAGCATCGCCGTTCTCAGCGTCTTGGCGTTCTTTGCCCGGCAAGATGAGCGCCTGCAAGTCCATGCAGTAGGTCGACGCGGCGTCGACAATCGCGACGAGATGCGGACTCGACAGCGGGCACTTGGAGATATCCAAGCGCTTCAGATCGGGCATGCGCACAAAAAACTCCTTCCAGCAGATCTGGATGTCGTCCACAAAGTGGAGGTTCGCGTTCCGCATGAAGAACTCCTTGTCGAGGTCGTACTTGCCCATGGAGATCGTGAGGTCGCGGATGTACCTGCCGCGCAGCTGCACTCTGCGCTTGTACTCGGCGAGCTCTTTACGGGTGGCACTGTCGAGCGCCATCGTCAGCGCGCTGAGCTTCTCGAACGCGAGGATCTCGCGGATGAGCGGCGTCCAGTCCTTCGCCACCAGCGCGAGGTTGCGCAGCGCGTCGAACGGGATGCGGATCATCGGACGCGGCATGAGCTCCTCCGTGTAGTCGTAGAGCGCGAACGCGACAATGTGCTTGAAGATCGGCAGCGGCAGAGCAGGCAGCGCACGCATGGCGGTGCTCGTATTGGTCATGATCGGATGGGTGTTGGCGCCGCCGTCAGCGACGCCCATGACGCTGGTATCACGGCTCGTCATGCTGACCACCTTCGAGCCGTTCTGAGCAAATGTGAGAGAAGAGGATGCGCCAAGTCTCAGACTTGACATTTGCATACCACATCACTTCAAATAGAGAGCGCATTCATTTACAGCCAATCATACGTGATAAACAATCGAGTTTCACCCAATCAAAGTGTGATATTTGAGGGGTTTGCATGAATGACTGTTTTTGATTGCGAGGGTTCATTTGGCTCACGCTTTCCAATCTGGTGCAATCGGTGGGAGCATTCTATGGAGCTGCTCATCATGCAAGGAAGGCTGAGAATGGAAGGCGCCACGCCAGATACTACTGTGCTGACGACCGCTGGTATCGGCTACTTGCGCGGCGTAGTGATGACCGAGTAGGCGCTCTCGCAGGCCGCAAGCGCGGCTTCTTCGTTCTTGTAGCGGCCGAGGTAGAGCGGGTTCTGCTGACCGGGGAGGTGGATCCGCGCCGCGTACTTGGATTTCTTCTGCCTCGTGACCACAAACCGCTGCTTTTCCTCGCCGGTGATGGAGCTGCTCTCACTGCGTCCAGTGGAGCGACCGCTGTCGTATCGTGATGAGAGCTGCGAGCTTTCTCTGCTGCTGAGTCGTCCGGAAGACGGAGAAAGATGTTCATGAGAGCCGTAGCTCCGCTGGGTATCAAGACGCTCATTCACAGAGATGTACGACGAAGAGGATTGGCGAGACGATGATGGTGGCGACGGGTTCTCCAATTCTTCCTCTTCATCAAGCCCGTTTCCTTGCGCTGAAAAGACATCTTCGACTGGGGAGATCGTCTGTCCAAGACGGCGAGATCGCTGCGCGCGGCTCTTGCGCCATTTCTGCTTTTGACCGAGGACCGTGTACTTTTGCGCCGAGCCAGACGGTGGAGAGCCTCCATTTTGTTGTTGTTGATAGAGCTCGTGAAGCTCCTGGCTCTGGTTGGAGAACGGACCACCAGTGAGGGCTGACAGGCGCGGGATCTCGTACTGCGCGCTTTTCTTCTGAAGTACGATACCAGCGGCTGCTTCTTCGTCTTCTTCGGCTTCAGGGACGCGGTTCACATTGCCAGTGGTATTCCAGCTGTTGTTGCTGCTGTCACCGCTAGTGTAGCCCTTTTGCCCCAGTTTGAGGCCATGGTCGTTGTCGTCCTCGTCGCTTCGAGACGGGTTCTCTTCATCGGTGTCGAGGACCGGCGCCACGATCGCTGCGTGCTTTGTCTTTGGCTGGCCACTCCCGTAGATGCTTCGGAGCGCTGCTTTCTGCATCATTGAACGCGTTGGTTAGTAAGTATATTTGAGCTGCTCGTTCAATCGAAGAAGCCCACGGAATGATCTGCGGCTGCTAAAAAGAGGAGGAGAGCCACCCGATCAGGACAGGTTTCGTGGCCCAGCTGTTGTGAACAGCTACGCTCCTATTATTGGGCGGAACAGTTGCCATGGCAAAAAGGGGGAAACACCAGCATTCTGTGAACTCAAAAGACGCCAAGTGATTATCATGAACTCTAATTTTACTGAGTTCCAGTGTGGCAGCGCTGACAGAGCGAATCGAGGCTTCATCTCACGTCATTCCGAAAAAGCCCCACGAGAGCATGGCGCTTAAATTTGCCTCTCGCCTTAGGATAGCGGAAAGCAAGTCGAGCAGGTAAACTCTGCGTCAGTCGGTCTTTCGTCCTCGTCTACAAGAAGAAAAGAGCTGCTAACTCAGTCTCCTGCACAGCGGAGCCTTCCAGAGTGTCATTGTGTCAGCCCAAAGAACATGGGGGAAGAGTCAAACGACAGCAATGTCAAACCAAGCAAAGGCGAGACGCCGGCTGAAAACAGGAAAGGCTCAAGTGCGACATCTTCGGCCGCTTTGATGAAGAAGCTGCTCGCTGCGAGGAAGAAAGGCTTCAAGAACCTGAAGTCCAAGGACTCGATGAAGAAGATCGAAGGCGTCAAGTACTGCCTTCAAGACGAGCTGTTCCTGCAGGAGCCAGAGGTGCTGCCACTGATCATCGGATTCCTCGGCCGAGCCAAGGTTCGTATTGCTGCAATGTAATGATGTGTGGATGCATCCTGCTGAGGTCCGGTAACTGAGGTGTCACTGTTGTTGCATCGAGTAGGCTGCCGATTTGATTCTACACATACTAAGCGTGTTTGAAGTACTGCTGACTGGAGTTCCCGGCGACTTCAGAACCATTGCTGGTGTCGAGGGACAAGAGCAAGACACGGAACCGAAAATCGAGATCCATCCTGACGCGAACGGTATGTGGCGCCTGCTGTCTGTGGGACAATTTGTGGGCAATTTGGTAGTGACAGTCAGTTGTGTTATGTTATATCTGAAGCCCGATACCTTCTCGAGCAAAGCGCTGCGCCGGACTCTGCGTGGAAAGGTTCTGAGCCATTTCGCGCGGTTTGGCTGATGAATGGGCTTTCGCCGGAGATTAAGGTACCTACGAGGGTGTGATTGGTCTATGTTCGTTTGTTGTACAGAGTACTAACAGTTCTTGATGGCTGTTGCTCAGATCAAAGCGATTCAAGTCTACAGTTTGCTTTTGCAGGCGTCTGTTTCGATTGTGAGGCGTGATGGAAGCTACGCAAGTGCGTTGTCAAACCTCCAAACCTGTGGTGCGCCACACACTGCGCTGCTTCAGCTACTCGGTGTTGAGAGCGACGGCGTTGAGTTTGCGGCGCTGTCGTGTCTCGCGACGCTGTTTCAGCATCTCTCGGATCACACTTTTCTCGAAAATGCAGACACCTCGGAAGTGACTTTGCGGTTTCTGAAGTTCGGGACTTACTCTGAGAGGCGCTTTCGCCAACCGACGCTCGCTATCGTAGACAGCTTTTCGCTTTCCGGTACGTCCCTTTTGCTTGTATTGCTGCAGCTATGTTGGCTGGGGCTAGACTGATCAATTTTATTCGACGTTGTATTGTAAACAGTCCCTGGACGGGCCTTTCTGAGAAACAATGGTGCGTCGGAGATCCTGAAGGCGATGCTCGTGGAGATCACGAATTCAACCGGAACGCTTTTGACTGAAGATCTCGCAATCGTAGGAGCGAATGTTGCGACCATCTCCAAGTGCTTTTGCCGGATCGAATTTGCAAAAGAGCGGCTACTGTCATCGGCTTCAATCGACTCTATACTCAACGAGGATACTTTGTATCCAGCGATTGACGCGATGGTGTCCCTTCTGCAGAGAGATGTGGCGAGCGCATTAACTCCTCCAGCGGCGGCTGTCGCTACACCTGCGGCACCAGGTCAGCCAGCCAGCGCAGCAGCAGCGGTTCCAGCAACTTCAGTTTCGGCCACAGTGACTCCGTTTCAATCCTACAAGTGTATCGCGATCATCACCAGCCTGGGACGGATGACACAGCTCAGCAAGAAGTGCAAGGCTCGAGCTAAGGAAAGAGGCGTTCTTCCGGTCCTGCTGGACTGCTTTAGAGTCCCTCAAGACGATGGCCTTCACCAAGTCGCTGACAAGTTGCTTCACCTGAGCGTCGAGTTGCCAGGAAGTGACGTCAAGAAGCCGAACATTGATCCTCGTGTCTTCTCTACGACTTGCGAAGAAGTCCTTTCTGGTGAAACCAATGAGACAGCTGACGTGGCTCCAGGTGTGATCGAGAAGGCTCCTTTCTTGGCCTCGGAAAATGTGACCACATTGCTTGAAGCCTCAGGCAGTGCAGAAAACAAACGTGTTCTGTTTCGACTTGTGCGCTGGTTAGCAACCGTTGTCGAATCTCCAGCAAACGCTCTTGCTTTGGGTGAAAGCAGCATCGGAGGGTTTCTCAAGGTGTTGAACGAGACAGCTCCTCAGAATCTCCTGCTGTTCGGGTTTCTATCAAAATGCGTCAAGGCGATCGCTAGTGAAAGCGGCGGGGCTTGTGAGGTACGTCATCCTATGGATCGAAACATCGGTGACTGTGTGATTCGAGAACGGATACTAACAAGTGTGTTCTTTGTAAAATAGGTGTGTGGGACTGAAAACCGCGATCCTACCGCTGCGCTTGTCACGTTTCTTCAATCACAAGGTTTGCAGACTGAAGGAAATGCCGACAAAGCTGCTTTCCAAGGCGCTAACTGTCTCGCTGGAAGCGAATCTCAGCTGTGCAAGCTGGGGTGGATGGACGAGGACGAAGCAGAAACAATCTTCGAGCCCATTAGTTTGACCCAAGCGCGACACAACGTTGATCCATATCTTTACGCGGTCGAGGCACTCGACACACTCGTTCTCGGGTATTCCAAGTGGAATTCTCCGTCCGACGACCCAAGTATCGCAACGGGGGCAGCCGATTTCCACGAGCTTCTCGTTCAGAAGCTCGAGTCCAACAGCGCTGGTAGTAGTGCCGTGATTGCAGGCGGCAAAGCTGGGGTCGCGGCGCCAAGCAAGAAGAAGATCGACATCTCAAAACCTCCAGTCGTGGGCGAGGCGATCGCCTGCTCGATTTTAGAGAAGAGTGTCGATCTTTTGGAGCTCATCGCAGGGTACTCTGACCGTCTTTCAACTGTATCGAACGGAATCCTGAAGCTTCTGACAAATGTGATGAAGCTGCCTGGGGGAATCAAAGCGATGGTGCATCTCGCTAGACTCGCTGGGAATTCTGGATCCAGCGGCGTAGAAACTGAAAAGACTGCAGATCCATCAGCAGCTTCATCATTGCACCAGTTTCATGATTGGCCGTTGGCTGCAGACATGACTCGCCACACTGAATTCGAATCCCTCGTCCATCCATTTCTTCACGTGCTGAAGTCAACAAACGCGACGTTCTTGGAGATCGAATCTGCAATTGAGTCGTTGGACGTGCTGACAAGTCCAGAATACGGATCGAGCGTGGTTGTGTACACCCACTCGACCAGTGTTGGTACAACAAGCGTCGAGGTTCCAATCACACAGACGGACATTTTCATGAACGTTGCGGCTACTGCTGGAGCGCTAGTGCTGCTCATTTCATACACAGATGGATGTCGTCTCGCCGATTATCCTGCCCACTCCACGCATCGACAGACGTTCGTGGGCAAAGTGGAGTCGCTCGTACTTCGTCTGGTCAACTTTGGAGGCAAACTTGAAGAGACTGCGCTGGCAAAGTGTCAAGCTCAGCAAGAAGGATCCTCTGAGCAGAGTCAACCACAGCCAACTCAACCGAGTGAGCAAGCGGACTCTATCAAACCGAAATCGCCGCCTGATTTTCTCTACATCTTGCGGTGGGCAAAGACGGTCATCAATTTGACGTTCGATGTTGCTCGGTTCAAGTACTCTAGCTACTCGGTGATCCTCTTGGCAGCTGAACTCTGCAATACGAAAATCGCTACCGCACTGCTTTCAGCGGGAGCGTCACCGGACACAGTTTCTGTGGATGGAACGACGGCACTGATGATGGCACTGATCATTGGCAATGAAGAGCTGGTACAAGAACTGCTTCGTCGGAATGCGAATGTCGACAAGATGACGTTCGGCGGTCATGACTTGTGTGCCTGGAACTGTGCACTCACAGCCCCACTGGGACGAAATGTGAGCCAGACGATCACGAACTCGTACGAACTGAACTGCGATGTACACAACATGTCGCTTCTCATGCAGCTCGATACGATCTGGGGCAGTCCCACTCTCTTGGACAAATTTCTCGCGGTGCAAGTCGACGTGAATGTGTCGAATGCCGACGGGGATTTCCTGCTGCATGCACTGGTGTCCAGGCTTCTCGTTCGCAAGCAGGTGCGAGGACTTGACCTCTGCTTGTGGTACAACTCCCAGCAAGTGGACAAGCAATTTCTACTGGCAAATGTGACGGTGATCCTTGAAAAGCATTCCGCAGACGCGAATGCGTGCAATCTTCTCGGGCAAAGTGCGCTCCACTTGGCGTTGTTGTTTGGGCACACGGATGTCGTCAAGTGTCTGCTTCGCCACGGAGCAAATCCGAACATCCAGGACGTCTACGGGTATCTCCCGCTGCACTACGCCTGCCTCGGGTTTTGCACCAGCAGTGCGGACAATGGGAGCAGCGCAATTGAGATCATCCAAGAACTCTTGGATGCTGCGGCCAAGTTTGAACTCATCACAGGCAAGCACATCGATCTGCGTAAGCACAAGCTCCCCCATGAGAAGACTGCGACTGAGATTGAGCACATTCTGGACGAAGGCTACCTCGATTCGACAGTCTCGAAAGCGATCACCACCAAAGTCGCCAATCCGGCGCAAATCCTGTCGACGCGAGGCTTCCATGACGGCTTGCTGCCGTGGCATTTCGCATGCGGAGGGTGCAGCCAAGTGGTCTCGACTTTGTGCCTCGACGATGACATGCGCTCGCGATTCTGTGGCAATGGGAGTGTTCGTGCTGGGATTTTGGTATTTTTGAAAGAGAAATTCGCAGTGGACCTGAGCCTGAAAGCCAACAAGGGGATGACGTCACTTCATTTTGCACTGAAAACAGATGTCAATGGCTTCAACGCCAAGGTGATCGATGTGCTACTGGCAACTGAAGCCTGTCAAGCCCAGATCAATGACGTTCATGAGGTGACGCTGATCGATCTGTTGCCGCCGATCCCCGAAGGTTCCCAGGTTGACGTACTGACTGCAAATTTGCACGCGATCCGCTGCTACGTGTCATCGCGGTCGTTTGACTCGAAGTACCATATCATCCTTCCGAATGGCCATCACCTAGAGGACCTGTATCGCGAACAGATCCAGCCTTCAGACCAAATCAGCTCTATGGCCACATCAGGCGGATTAATGCCCAAGTACCTGTATCTCGTGGAGAGCGCGTTCTCACCGCTGCACTACGCAGTGCAAAGCAGCGATGCACTGTCGCTGCGTTTGCTGTCGTTTGCTGATATCTCCGTTGCTCCAGAAGGCAGCGATCTGCCATTACTGGCATTGGCGTGTGTTGCACGACGCTCTGCTCAAGTAGTCGAAAAGCTGATCAACCAGCAAGCGAACATGCGCGTGCACCTCCCTTTACTTGGCGCGCAGCGAGACATGATTGCAAACCAGATTGCGAACTGCAATTTGGCGAGCCGTAAGCACGCGGCGGCGCTGCACTACGCAGTTCTCTATGAGGATGTGGAGGTTGCGAAGGCCCTCATGCAAAGAGAAGAGCACACGAACGTGAATGTGCGTCGGTCGGGCGATAGCTTCACGCCTCTGCACCTCGCGTGTGAGATGAGTCACATGGAACTGATCAAGTTACTGCTTGACCACGGAGCGAATCTGCTGCTGATGTCGACGCTATCATCATCTGCGAACGGCGTTACTCCGTTGCATTTGCTACTAAAGAACGACACGAACGACAATGAAAAGCTCAAAGCGCTGGTCGTAGAGAAGTACCTTCGCGCCGAGATGCTGTTGGAGGACCTCGGTGCTCCACTAGCGCATCGACCAGTCACGCCAGGAGCATCACGAGTCTCGAGTGAAAATGACCTTGCTGGTGATGAACCTTCTTTGGATCCAAACACCTGCGTAAACCGTTCGGATCAGGAGATCACGTGCATGCTGCTCGCTGCAGAGGAGTTCAACCTCGAGTTGCACGCACGAGTGAGTCAATTGCGAGAAAACCAGCGTGAGGATCAAGCACTGGGCAAGCGACTCGTAAAGGATCTTGAGAAGAGCGACGATGCGCTGCGACTGTTTTTCAAGCTGTTGTCCGAAGCACCGTCGGCGTCTGTGAGCGTCCGGCCAACTGCCACTAGCCGTTCGGACGTGAGCCAAAGCACATTACCACCGCAGTCACCCCCTCCTTCTGCTCGAATTGTGACGTTCGAGACGCTCAGCCATCGTCACGAGTGCTATCGCCAGAAAATCGTGCGCTCGCAGTGGATCCCGCCGCGTCCTCCAGCAGTGATGCGCCGCGCGTCCAACTCCAATGCGGACCCAAGTTCATCATCGAACACAGAATCAAGCGAAAGTACCACGTCCCCACCTCCTGGAGCAAGCAGCGGAACAGCCAGCAGCAGCACTACCACAGACCCATCGTGGTGGGAGCAAAGCCGCAGCTGCGAAAGCTGACAGCTAAGCTGGTGAGGTATGAGGAGCGGGGTTGGACCGAGCTATTGGAGGATGGTAGGATGCGGCATACTGACTGACGCATGGACTTTAGATTGCATTTCCACACATTTGCATGTCGATAATCCATAATCACCCTACCTGTATCTATACTGTGTTGCGAATGCGAGGTATGTCCACTCAGTTTTTGTTTGCCAAGGTAGCTTTTTCCGCATTCCAATACTTCAAAGTGCAATGCGTTCCACGCTGGCCCCAGAATGTGCTTGGGGATGAACCTGGCGATGATGGAGATCAAGATGGTCGCAGCGGTGCTGCTGAGCAAGTTTCGCTTCTCGCTGGTGCCAGGACAGAAAATCACGTGCGGACTTAGCACCACGCTGCCGATCAAAGGCGCGCTGATGATGAACATCGTGCCCAACAAGCCGTCCTCAAGCTAGTGACATCCAAGCAAAAGCCAGCAATAACTCCCATGAGTGAGCTGACCCACTGATGAACAAGCAAGCACCAAAGGTAGTATAACATGGTTCATTTACCCTGTATTCATCGGCATTGGCTGAGAATCCAGCAGAACGCGTCTATAGCGACCGATTGTTCGGTTCAAGATCTCGTTTTCGCGACCAAAGTCCCACTGGCAAAACACCCAGCGCTCGTGTCAATCCACCGTTTTTGTGCTGAAAACAAATGCGTAAGCTCCATTGTAGCCTCGGTCTCGCAATCTTCCGGTCAACGCTGCTGGCGTTTAAAGTTGTCAAACAAAACTCCAGGATTCAAACCTGCGGAAATTGTTGATGATCCAATAATTCGCAAGAAAATTCCGGCAACACGTGCTGTGTTGGGTACAAATTATGGGTTCAAAGCAGAATAAGCATCCCTTCAAGATCCCCGCCGAGCTTCATAGAATCTACTGGAGCGGAAGCAAATCTGTGGCTTTCTTCTTTACAAAATGCAAGTGAACAGAGAGCTCTGGGCTGTGGAGGATCACCTACTGCTCATTTTGACTTTTCGCATCCAGTAGCGCCAACAATGGCGTCCTCTTCAGCGAGCTCAACCTTGGAGGAGTTTCATGGCGAAGTTCTTCATGCTATCGCGCCAACAACTACAGCACTTCTTTCAGCGCTGGTGCTGACTGTATCCGTCGGCTTCCTCTCGATCCCATTTCTGTCGTCATATCCACGCGAAAACAAGATCCCACGTCCTTAGGGCACGCTCCCTATCTTCTACAACACGTTCCAGATCCTCAAGCATGTAGACCACATCCTGGACTGGGTCGCTTCGCAGTGCGAGCTCCAACGCGGTCGCCCGTGGCAGCTCCAGATCCTCGGACGCTCTTCGACGATCATCACCTCGACGCCCGAGATGATTGAAGACGTCTCGCTCACCCAGTTTGAGAGTTTTGGCAAAGGCGCGTACGCTGAGGAGAACGGGTGCGACTTCTTTGGCTCGGGCATCTTCGTTGTTGACGGTCATCGATGGGTGCAGCAACGAAAAACCGCGAGCACCTTGCTCACTCAGCGCGCTCTGATGGATACAGTGAATGAGCAGGCCCAGGTTCTCATCGAGTTGCTTCAGCGCGAAGCCGATTATCACGAGCGAGTTGACATGTCCAAGCTCTTCAACCGGTTCACGTTCGAGGTGTTCACGGAGATCGGCTTCGGCGCCAAGATCGGAGGTCTCAAGGATGACGCCGATGATCCGTTCCAAACAGCATTCGACACTGCCCAGCGCTTGATACTTCAGCGGCTCATGGTTCCAAGCTGGTTCTGGAGAGCGCAGCGGTACTTGACCATCGGCGCGGAGAAAGAGCTCAAGTCCTGCATGACGCTGGTCGACGACACCGTCTACGACATCATCGCGCAGTCGATGAAGAACCGGCAGTTGTACAGCAAAGCTACGGACTCAGAGTCAAGCATTCCTGGTCGACGCAAAGATCTCATCTCTCTCTTCCTTGACAGTGTAACCCACGATACCAAGTCTGACAGCAACGCCGCCAACCCCGGCTCTGGAACTCAGTTCGACTCCAAGTACCTGAGAGACGTGATCTTTAACTTCTTGCTTGTTGGACGAGATACCACAGCCCAGACACTGAGCTGGTTCTTCTGCTGCTCGAGTCAACACCCAAACACAAAACAAAAGGTTCGTGAAGAGTTAACTATTCAGTTCCCAGGACTTGGAGCAAGCGGCGGCCACGAAGCACACTCAATGGAGCAGCTCCACCTATTGGTGTACCTCGAAGCAGCGATCAAAGAGACTCTCCGGCTGTATCCGTCCGTTCCAGACAACGAAAAACATTGTCTGCGCGACACTGTGCTCTGCGATGGAACTTTTGTCAAGGCGGCATGAACGTTGGGTACCCAGGATATGTGCTCGGCCGAATGGAACACGTGTGGGGACCTGACGCAAAGAAGTTCAAGCCTGAGCGGTGGATCGACAGCGACACTGGCAAGCTCATCGCAGTCTCGGCGTTCAAGTTCAGCGCGTTCCATGTCGAACCTCGGACGTGTTTAGGAATGAACCTGGCGATGATTGAGATCAAGACCGCCGCGATTGTGCTGCTGAGCAAGTTTCGGTTTGCTTTGGCGCCAGGACAGAACATCACCTATGATCTGAGCATCACGCTGCTGATCAAAGGCTCTCTGATGATGCAAGTCGCACCCAATACGCCTCCTTCATCGTGCTGACTAGTTTGTGTGGTAACCAAGTAGAGCCCAGCAGTAGGACGTTGGTAGAGCCAACTGATCTTTCTCTAAACTTGCAATGATCATGTTAGTACTTCATTGAGACTGGAGTAGTGCAATTTTGCGACTCGACACGCGGATGTTCATGGGAACTCGGAGCTGACGAGACAAGGTGGTTCGGTATCACTCATTAATGAATGGCCCATCTTTAACGTGCTTCAACAGCGCCTGGTCGTATTGTGTTTGTGTTCCGAGTGGAGTACACTACAGCACTCTGAGCTTGTGTAGAACACTCGACAACACGCAGCGGTCACTCGACGATTAGGAGTCAGTTCCCGGCGGTGGCGGCGTTGCTGCTGCTTGAGCTCGTGGCGCTGGAGTTTGTGGCCATGTGCTTCTGCCAATTGATCTCCGCGTTTGGGTCAAAGTTGAGCGTGAACTTCATCAAGCACGTCGTGTTCATTTTCTGACACCACCAGCCAACCATTCGGTTATTAGCGCGATAACAAAACTCAAACCTAAACTCAAATCATAGCCACATTTTGTACCTTGAGCACAGCTTTGTAGTCGACGATGTCGTACAGCTTCAACTGCGTGCGGGACTTGACCGCCAAGCCTTTCACCAGCGCAGCGTACACCGCATTCGAATCTGCGAGCGGGTCAATCGTGAAGATTGCCTACGATTCGTGCATTCAAGATAACACACAGAAGTTAGTAGTAAATCAGTTTGGCCATCTACAGTGTCTGATATCACGCGACTAATGCACCAACCTCCTTGACTTCGGATAATGGAAGGTGTCCCGACTGCTTCATATCGCGTTGCTCCAGTTCACTAGAATCGTTCAACGTCAGAAAGAAAACGCAGAGTTTCAACAGAAACAATCAAAGTGTCGCTCACCTCACTACGAGCGAGTAGAAGTCCTGGATCTCCTTGAAGTGCTGCGTGCGGATCGTTTTGACGAAGAAACCCTTCGGATAGCTCACATTGAGCGGCAAGATGTCCTCCACATAGAGAATCGAGTCGTTCCCTCCGCGTTTCATCTTGTGCATGTCGCGGATGATCGACTTCTCGATCGCCTGCAGTTGGACCGAGGTTTTCAGCGGGTAGAACTTTCGCAGCGTCACGAGCGCGTCCTTGAGTAGCACGCGGCGCTCGGATGAGAAGCTCTCGTTCCCGTACGACTCGCTCAGCTTGAACAGGAGCGCCTGGCATGACTCGATCATCTGCTCCTGGTCGAGGTACACTTGATCCGTGATTGCGTTGGTGAGACACAGCAAGAACATCTCGATCTCGGCGTCCCAGATGTACGAGCTGAGCGCCAGCAGGATGTTGTACCCCCACTCAGCGATCAGCGGCTGGAAGCCGTACTTGCGGTGCAGCTTCTCGTACAAAACCTCCTCGAGCGGGATGCTCGTGTGCGGGTTGCGCACTTCGCGCTTGCGTTTCTCCGTCCACACTTTGCGAATGAGCGTCTCGAGCTCCACTTTCTTGAGGTACCGCTGCTTGACCTTGCCCTGGTGGCGCAGGAACTTTGGGATCTCCTCGTGGTTGCCCAGCGCGACGACGTACTCTCGCTTGCTTTTCTTCAACGGCGAAGATTTGATCGACAAAGACAAGAACGAGTGGCGGTGCTTGTAGTTCTTCCGCACAGCGCGATCCAGCTGGTGGTGCAGGATGTTGAGTTCCACGCGCGCTTCTTCAATGTCGTGCCAGATCTACAATGATATTCATCAACAAGTCGTTAACAAACCTAAACACCACGCGGCGTTAAACGCCAAACAAATTTACAGTGCAAAGCACGTACTCGACTCAGGTGGAGGTTGACGCCGCAGTGTTTTTGCAGCCGCTCGATCCAGTGCAGCATCTCCTTGACCAGCTTCTTTGTCTTGCCACTCTCGCTCGAGTGGACAAGTTGGTCAGGATTCAAGTTGTTCCTTTTGCCTTCATCATCGCACTCGGTATCGCTCATAAACAAACTCCCTTCCAAGTCGGAGCTGCGGCGCGCTTGGTAGCTGTCATCATTGAGCGACTCGTCGAGGATCTCCCACTCGTACCTTTGGTGCGAGAGCTCGGGTGTCTGATCGATGATATCGTCCCAGGATGGACGAGGCGTATGGCAATCCAGCGTGCGTCGACACGCCATCTCCATGCGCTCGTACTCTTCTTCGGCGTCTTTCAGCGCGTGTTCCAGAAGCGACTTCTTATCAAAGTCCTGCTGGTACTGCTGCTCGATGTTGGCAACCTGGGCATCGAGTTTCGCAAATTCGGCTTCGAGCTTGGCGTTCTCGTCTTCTGCCTGGCTGGCGACGTTGAGCAACACTTCTTCCTGGTCGCGGAGTTTCTTCTCGTCCAAGTGTTTCTTCATCGGAACTCGCGAGATGAACTCCAAGTACGACGCCTTGGCGCGGATCTCCTTCAGGTGCGCCTGTTGCTTCTCGACCTGGGACTGGAGCGCGTCGCACTCGTGCTTTATATCCTGCTCCTGGTGCAAGAGCCCGCTGTACTCTTGCTCTAGTTGGATCACTGCGAGTCGCTCGACCTCAATGTTGTCGGTGCTCTGCGCGTGCTTGAGCTGCATCTGCTCCAGATCGTCGTCAAGCTGGTGAAGACGTTCGTTGAGCTCACCTTCAATGGACTTCTCCATCGCCAACTTCGTCTGCACTTCCGACACTTCGCGATCGAGTTTGTGAAGGGCTTCCTGGGCACCGACCAGCAATGAGAAGTACGCTTCGCCAAAGTTACCGTCGTCAGGGTCGAGACGGCCACTGACGCTCTCTTCTGGTGCCTGACTGGGATCTACATGCTGAGGACTCTGGTCCTGGTTGCATTTGTAGGCTGCTTCGTTCAAAACTCTGAACACTTGGTGCAAAATCGCCTTTGTGGATCCGCTTTGGCAACGCTGTTGCAGCTCTCGAAGAACCCGGAAGCAACGCGCTGTAACCACCTGCTTTTCGTCAACCAGTTGCTTCATGAGCTGGTACGAATCCTCATCCGATTGGAGATACGCGGCTAGCCCGACTTGTTGGTTGTTGGGATGACTGTACCGACTAATCCGCGGCGAAGGACGAACGCCGGGTCTTGGGGTTTTTGGAAGTCGATGCACTGACGGCGGTGCAAACCGGATCCGCGCTGTCTGGGCGAACGCTGGCCTGTCATCACGGTCACGCAGTCTTTGGTGATGCATCGAGCTCATCTCCCGTGCTGTACGTGCATGAACAGCAGGAAGAGTCGTGCGTTTGCCGCTTTCAACGATTCGTCCTGGCTCAGCGCGCTCAAGAGACTCACCCTGGTTCGCCGAATGAATCGACAGCTGCGCGAGGAGATCGAAGCGCAGATGAGGGACCGGTGGCGTGATCTGTCGGTCACAGCCGCGTTGCATCCTGCTGTGAAGACTTTGGATTTGCTTGTGCGCGTGGAAACTGGATGTCTAGCACCGTGATCCAGCACCCAGCAACTTCCCAAATGCACGTCAATGGTATATAATTGACACACTGACTGATCGCGAACATACGTTGCTAAAAGAGGAGCAGTTGAGCCAGTCAGAGTGAAAGCAAGTACCTGGGCTACCTTAACAAGCCATCTGAGCCAGAGGCTTGAAGATGAAGGTCATCGATTAGGACGTGGTTCTTAGCTCAATAGCCTCAATTAGGAGGCACGTGTAC
Organism: Globisporangium viniferum; assembly: GCA_023333705.1. Lineage (NCBI taxonomy): Eukaryota > Oomycota > Peronosporomycetes > Pythiales > Pythiaceae > Globisporangium > Globisporangium viniferum. The sequence goes on from JAASFI010000305.1 coordinate 24,306, forward strand.
GTACTACTGAAGCAGCAAGTTTGTGAAAAGTGTATGCACTTGGACTCCAAGTATGAATAAGCACGTCAAGACGATTCGCCCGAATCTGAAAGCCTCTTTGTTGCTCACTAATGCGCAGATGGAGCGTTGGGTGCGACGACCATCATCAGCGAGCCTTTGACCGGGAGCGTGATGCTAAGATCGTACGTGATCTTCTGCCCTGGTACCAAAGTAAAACGGAACTTGGTCAGCAGCACAGCAGCAACAGTCTTCATCTCCATCATCGCCAGGTTCATCCCCAAGCACATTCTGGGACCAGCGTGGAACGCATTGAACTTGGAAGTAGAGACTGGGGTGAGTTTTCCGGTATCGATATCAATCCACCGTTCAGGCTTGAATTTCTTGGCGTCAGGTCCCCAGATGTGCGTCATTCGGCCGAGCGTGTAACCTGGGAATCCAAGGTTCACTCCTGCCTTCACGAACGTGCCATCGCAAAGCACTGTGTCGCGTAAGGCTGTTTTCCCATTATCTGGAACTGACGGATACAGCCGAAGCGTCTCTTTGATCGCTGCCTCCAGATACACAAGCTGGTGCAGCTGCTCCGTTGACGGTGCCGATGCTTCATCTCCACCATCAGCTGGAAACCCTGGTAGCTTTGCAGCCAATTCCTCACGGATCTGTTGTTCCGCACTCGGGTTCTGACTCAAGCTGTACAGGAACCAGCTGAGCGACTGGGCCGTGGTGTCTCGGCCAGCTATGAGAAAGTTCACCACCACATCTCTCAAGAACTTGGGATCAAACCCATCGAGTTTGGCCTTGAAATCGGTCTTGGTGTCGTAGCTCACTTGGTCACGAAAGAGCGAAATGATGTCCTTGCGACCGCTCACTCCGCTTGACCCTGAGTTGTTCTGCCGGTTCGTCATGGACTGCGAGATGATGCCGTACACGGTGTCGTCGATCAGCTTGATGCACGATTTGAGCTCTTTCTCCGTGCCGATATTGAGGTACCGCTTCATTTTCCAGAACCAGCTTGGTGCCAAGAAGCGCTTGAGCAGCAGGCGCTGGGCTGCGTCAAAGGCTCTTTGAAAGGGAGCCTCAGCTTCATCCTTGAGGTCCCCAAGCTTGACACCAAAGCCGATCTCAGCAAACACTTCGAACGTGAACCGGTTGAAGAGCTTGAACATGTCCACTGGCTCGCGATTGTCAACGTTGCGCTGCAGCACCTCGACGAGGACACGTGCATGCTCATCCACCGTGACAGCCATAGAGTCTCTCAGCGCACGCTGCGAGAACAGGTTGCTCGCGGTCTTTCGCTGCTGCACCCATTTTGGTCCATCGACTGCGAAGATGCCGTCGCCGAGCAAGTCGCGCAGGATGCCGCCAATAAAGTCACCCTTGCCAAAGTTCTCAAACTGCGTGACGAGGACGTCTTCCACCAGCTCGGGTGTGGCGACAAGGATCGTCGCTGGACGACCGATCATCTGGAGTTTCCAGGAGCGACCACCTCGAAGCTCGAACTGCGATACGACCCAGTCGTAGAGGTGGTCCTTGTGCTTGAGGATTTGGAACGTGTTGTAGAAGATCGGGAAGGTACCTTCGGGGCGTAGGCGTTTGTCGTCGAGCGACGCAATCTTGTGGAGCGACAGCACCACTAGGACACCAATCGCGACAGTCAGTGCCGACACCGCGTACAAGGCCGTCGCAGGCGCGGCAGGGCTAGGAAGTACGTCGTCCTGCGACTCCATGGTCAGACTGGCCTCTTTGGTGCACGTGCGTTTTACAATTTGGTTTCTGCTGGGAGGAGAGCGAAAGTCAAAATGAAGAGAAAGATACGAGAAGCAAATAGGGAAAAAGAAGAAAAAAAGGGAGATGGGGATTTCTAAATTTCAGGTATCGAGAGTATCTCTCGCAACGAGATGAGTGAGATTTCTGGGCAATGGCCATCTTCAACCCAAACGCGCTCGACCTCATGGCGGACACCTTGCAATTGGTTGGTTGGGTGTGCCCAACATACGTGGCATCAATGTGTCTCTCTGGAGGTAAAGTATATCAAGGAGAGCCTCAACAGCGTTGCTGGAATTAAATGGAAATTCAACGATGGTGGATCTCCAGTTTTGTAATCACAAAGGCGTGGTGAACCCTGCTATCGTGTTAGAGTGTACTTTAACTGGAGGGCGGCACGATGGGGGTAACGTTCATCAAAAGCGCACCTCTGATCAGCAGCGTAATACTTAAATCGTAGGTGATTTTCTGTCCTGGCACCAGCGAGAAGCGAAACTTGCTCAGCAGCACCGCTGCGACCATCTTGATCTCCATCATCGCCAGGTTCATCCCCAAGCACATTCTGGGGCCGGCGTGGAACGCGTTGAACTTGAACGCCGAGACTGCGATGAGCTTGCCAGTGTCACTGTCGATCCACCGCTCAGGCTTGTATTCTTTTGCGTCAGGTCCCCAGACGTGCGTCATTCTTCCGAGCGAGTAGCCTGGGTACGCGATGTAGTTCCCAGCCTTGATGAACGTGCCATTGCAGAGCACTGTATCTCGAAGGCATTGCTTCGTGTTGTCTGGAACGGACGGGTACAGTCGCTGAGTTTCCTTGATTGCTGCCTCGAGGTACACCAGCTGGTTCAACTGCTCCATCGACGGCGACACTGTTTCTCCGGAGCCATCAGCTCTCAGATTTGGAAGTCGGGCGGCCAGCTCCTCACGAATCGTTTGCTCAGCATGGGGGTTCTGGCTCAAGCAGTACAGGAACCAGCTCAGTGCTTGGGCTGTAGTATCCCTTCCAGCCATGAGAAAGTTGACGGCAATGTCACGCAGAAGCTTGGGGTCAAACTCATCAGTGTCGACGTCAGGCTTGGTATCGTTGCTCACGTAGTCCAGAAAGAGCGACACGATGTCTTTGCGTCCACTCAGGCGGCTTGATCCTGGAGTACTCTGCGAACTCAAGTTCTCTCGATTTTTCATGGACTGCGAGATGATGCCGAACACCACGTCGTCAATGAGCTTGATGCAGGACTCGAGCTGCTTCTCCGCGCCGATATTCAGGTACCGCTGCGCTTTCCAGAACCAACGAGGCACCATAAAGCGATTCGCGATCAGCCTCTGCGTGTCGTCGAACGCGGTCTGGAAGGACTGGTCGTCGGGCACGCCACTGGTGTCTTCGTCTTCTTTGAGCACCCCCATCTTGACGCCAAAGCCGATCTCCTCGAAGACTTCAAAGGTAAACCGGTTAAAGAGTCGAAACATGTCGATCGGCCGTCCGCGCTGCGTTGGCTCGTCACCATCAGTGTGCTGCTGCAGGATCTTGGCGAGCTCTTGAACCTGCTGCTTCACGGTCACCTCCATGAACTCTTTCAACTTTCGGTTCGAGAACAGGTTGCTCGCGGTCTTCCGCTGGTGCAGCCACTGGAGTTCATCGACGGCGAAGATGCCCTCGCCCAGCAGATCTCTGAAATTGTCGGCGACGAGTTCGCCCTTGCCGAAGTTCTCGAAATGCGTGACCAGGATGTCTTCGATGAGCGCGGGGGTGCTGATCACCACGGTCTCAACATCTCCGGGGATCTGCAGTCTCCATGTGCAGCCTCCCGTGAGCTCGTTCTGGCGCGCGACCCAGGTGTGGATGTGGTTTCCGTGCTTGAGGATCGCCAACGTGTCGTAGAGGATCGGGAGCGAGCCAGTGGGGCGAGGGATTGGCTTGTGAGATGAAGGCGAGGATTCAAGATCACCGTCCCTGTGGTGAGCGAGTAAGGCGAGCAGGATCGCCGCTGCAGCTGTGAGTACGGCGACAGCTGCAGCGCCTTCGAGGTGCTGGAAGCGCCACGAGAGCTCCGCCACCTGCACCGAGAGGATGCCGAGTATGAGAGGACTGAGAAATCTGGCGAGCTCTTCTTTCGGAATGAAGAAGGGAGATGAGAGAGGGATCCAGCAGCATTGAAGGAATACTAGCAGACCACTCAATAATAAAAAAAGTAGAAGAAGTGGTAGAAATGATATATAACTTAGAGCCAAACATGGAGAAGGGATGGCGGGGATAATATACGAGGATGATTTTGAGCGAAACCTCTGATGTCAAAGACGGAACCCGGATGAAGTGCACAGATGAGTTCGAGAAAGATCAGATCGATAGATGGATGGATGTTTTGGCTGCACTCACTCACGCAACGCACACCGCTCATTTCTGGTGGCTGCTGCTGCAGCAGATCACTGCGGTCGCTCGGACAAGATCGTACGAGAAGAAAAGCTGCGAGCTGCTGTCATTGCCTCTGCTTTGAGCCGCCAGCTGCTGCTTCAGCTGGAACCAGTTGCGGCGAAATGGCGCCGCCCACTGCACTGGCAGCTGGTAATTCGCTGTATCAATCTGCATTTCAATGACGAATTGTGGCATCGTGTTGTTACTGCTTTTCATCTCTTGCAGTAGCATTTCCAGGAGCTCAGCGAGAATCGCGTTGAACCTGGGCACAATATCGATCTTCCGAATCCCCCGCACCCCAACTGTGGCTTTCACGCGTCTTCTCGGCATCTCACTGTCTTGTCTGTGACTCTCAGTCGCGAGAGCAAAGAGAGCGTCTGCGCTGAAGTTCACGCCACTGAGCTCCACGAACTGGAGATTCTCGAGCTTTGCGAGTGCGCTAATCCCAGTTTCCGAGATCATGTTGGTCTTTTCAAAGCCATGACGAGCTTGTGCTTCTGTCAAGCGCAGCGTCTCGATCTTTGGGCATGCGCGAGTCACTTCGAAGACGAACTCGTCGCCGATCAAGAACGGGTTCTCGTTGCCGAACATGAGGTGGCGATCTGAGAACAACACTTCCAGCGTCATGACATTCGGACATGCCTGCAAAATGGTTTTCATGCCCTCGGGTGTGCACACGCAGTTTGCCGGCTCTTGGTGCTCTTGGTAGACGTAATCCCGCTTCCAGAGCGTCGTGTTGCCCGGCAAAGTGAGCTTGTTGATGTGCAGCTTCGGTTGCGCCGCGAAAATCGCGAAGAACTCGTCGACAAACGGGATCTCGAACCAGTTCCACTCGCGAAGGTGTAGGCACGAATCGCAGAAGAGCTCCCACGCGTGGATCCAGGAATTCATGACCTGGTGATGCGAGAGTCCGCGTGCTTGGAAGATTGGCGCGAGACGAAGTCCTTCAACGTGCTCGAGCAGCGGGCAGTAGCGCGCGATTGTCGCCATGTGCTCGTCGTAAAACTCGTAGGCAAAGAGCTTGGGCATAACGAGGCGCCGGAGTCCCCGTTGACGGTGCTGAATCTGCTGAAAACTGGATGGTGACGATGTTGTAACAAAATCAGCAGTTGCTGACGGTATACTCGCGTTGTGCCAGTTCCCAAGTGCAGCGTAGAGCGCGTCGAACACGGGCTTGACATTGCGTCGCTTGTAGCCCAGGCACTCTTGCTGCGGGAGCACGAGCACCTTGAGCTCCTTGCAGTGGGTCGACGCCGCGATGAGGATCGCGGGGATGTGCACTGACAGCAGCGAGATGTTGGACAGATCGAGGCGCTGGAGATTCACGCACATGCTGAACACGCTGTGCCACTCTCTCTGGAGCTCGTCCCAATCCTGTAAAATCTCTTCGTGCTTGCTGTAGAGACTGAAGCCACGGTCGAACTCGCTCAGTCGAATCTCATACAGCTTTGCTGGGTTCTTGTGAGAGAATGAAGAAGTACTCCTCTGTAGACTGGACTTCAATCGAGAGAGCTCGCCCATCAGGAACAACTCGAGCGCGGCGTCTCTCTCATTCGCCGAAAGCGACTGGAGCCTCTCTGGTGGAATATCCCTCTGGATCTCTATCGGCGCGACTGCGCTCACTGAATCGCCTTCTTCCCACGGAAACGCGTGCTGCGAGTGGAATTTATCGACAAGTGACGAGAAGAAGCTCGCAACCGACTTTGCGAGCAGCGAGGACGGCGCTGGGACCGGTGCTGGTGATGTCGCTGGTTCGGGAGCGCGCTGTCGATTCTGCTGCTTACCAAGCGCGTCCGGGATGTGCGTGATGTTCTGTGTGACGTAGCGCTGGAGCATGAACGCGTGGGTCGTGGCTCTCTGTGCGTCCAGCACGCCCCGCATCGCGACGTTCCACGACCGACTGACGCTCGCGAGCTGCTGCAGTGCCGGCGCGCAGGTGCCCGTGGAGCGCGCGCACAGGTCGACACAAAAGCCCTCGAGCGCGAGCGCGAGCACGTGCTGCAGCGCGTGCAGCGGCAGCTCGTCGATCTGTCGAGCGGTCATTCCGAAGATCCTTCTGCTCTTCTGCTGCTGTTTGGTGCTTGGTGCTTGGTGATGATGTTGCACTTGGACGCTTCTTTGGAAATGAAATGAGAAGGATCGCTGGAAAAGTGGGTTCAAATTTCAAAGGGGAATATTTCGAGATTGACTGTACGGTCAACCACGTGAATATTTCGATATTGACTGTATGGTAAAACATAGTTGTCGTTCAAATAGCGATTGTTGGTTGCGAGGGAAATCACACAAAACGTGCCTGTGCGCCAACGCCTTGACAGTCACGATGAGCTGGCACAAAGCAATTGAGTGCGAGTGAAGGTGATCGATTCGAGTCATCATGTCGAGCAGCTTTAAGCAGAAGAAGATGAAGACGCTGGTGACGCGCAAGAAGACGCGCAAGCGCCGCATGCAGTCGGGCATGACCCACGACGACGACTCGGGCCGCCTCTTCCAGCCGCCGAGCCAGCGCGACCCGCGCTGGAAGAAGCCGAGCGCGCACGAGCTCGTGCGTTCGATTGGAGGCAAGCAGCAGCAGCAGCAGCAGCAGCAGCAGCAGAGCAACAACAAGCGACAGAAGATAGTGCACATCCCGACTGGTCCTGGTGGCGACGATGAAGATGATGATGAAGATGATGACGATGGCTTTGATGTCGTCGCTGCCGACAACAACGACAGCGAGGACGACGAGGACGCCCAGACTGAGGCTGCTGCTGCTGAATCCAGCGACGACGCCGAGTCCCAGTCGGACGCTGAAGAGTACGACGAAGACAACACGGTCAAGCACCCGCTCCAGTACTGCATGTCGCTCGAGGACTGCGTCGCGAAAGCGGCGGTCAAGTACCAGCAGATCCGCAAGCTGGACGGTCGCCAGAAGGCGAAAGTGCTGCTGATGGTCGACGCGCCGTCGCTGCGCAAGGCGCTCAAGAACAAGCTGAACGTGAAGCAGGAGCTCGTGAAGAGCAAGAGCCGCGTGGGCATCCGGTCGGTCAAGGCGAACTCGATGCAGTACAAGAACATCGCGATCCTGAAAACCCCCATGGAGCGCTTTGAGGACGCGAACGCCGATATGCTCAAGAACTTCAAGATCGGCAAGCTGTCGACGCTCATCGCCGAGGACCAGTCGTTCTACCCATACTCGGATCTGAAGATCAACCACGTGGTGTTTCTGGCAAAAGCCGGCGCGTCGGCGATTAATTTGGACCGGAAGCTGCTCGAGGACGTCAAGCTGCACGTGTTTCTGCTCAACGACGGCGTCAAGGCCGTGAACGAGACCCAGAAGGAAGAGCTGGCCAAGCTCTACGCGGTCAAACCCTAGATGCTGAGCTGAGTGATGGATACATACATAGAGTCTGGATAGTTTCGCCTCCTAATATACACACACGTGGATAACAAGTTTTGTAAGCCCTTGGTGTCGTTTGTCACTGGATGGATGTAGCCATGCACAGAGCACATGCAAAATGGCGGCTGCGATTTTGGCTGTGTTCATTGCTCTCGAAGTTCTCCCCCGCTTTAGCGAAACTTACGCTTTGAAGAAGCCTATTTTGCTCACAATCGTCAGCAAAAGGCACTATTACGAGTGTCACTAATCCAATCCCTGATTTATACGTGTGTACCACGCCACGCCTCATTCAGATTATCAGAAGGAGGACCAAAATGTCATCTCATTTTTCCACAACACGGTGCACTGCGAAAGGGTACGAACCTCCGTCAGCATGCATATCAAAAATTCATAATGTAAATGAAAGGTTAATCAGGCAATTTACTATATGTCCTACGATGTATCAGTAATAACAAGGTACACGCTAGATAAATAGTAAATAAACCGCTTCAAGTAAATGCTGGGAGCAGGGGGGACCATGAAGCGAAGCATTGCGATGCAACATGATCACTTTTTTTCTAGATCCACGCGCCACATCGCACACACACTTCCGCCGCCGCCGCCACTCACTCTCTCCATTCTCCCACGTCTGCATCAGCCTCAATCAGCAACATGGACAGCACCGACCCCTCCGCTGCTGCGAACGCCACGCTCGCGCCTTCTCCAGCGTCAGCGGAGCCGGTGCTCTGGTCGGACCACCTGGGCACGAGCGACTACTCGCTGTTGATCGGCCTGCCGCTCGGCTCGCTGCTCGTGCTGCTCTTCCTGCTGCGCGTGCTGTGGCGCCCCAAGTCCGGCCCCAAGTTCCGCCTGCCCAAGCAGGTGCCGACCTACGGCACGATCGGCTCGGACGACCCGCCACAGGGCTCTGGCTATGCGTACGACGGCGACTCGAACGATCTGATCTACGCGGGCCAGGTGGCCGGCCGCTACGACACGCGCTGGACGCGAACGTTCGACTTCGTCTTCCTCATGGGCATGTTCGCGTTCGCGGTGGTGCTGGTGGTCGTCACGAGCGTCGTCAAGCCCGAGCTCTGGCACAACGCGACGTTCTGGTTCTTCCTGCTGCCCAAGCTCTTCGTGATGATGGCGGTGTCGACGCTCGGCGGCATCGTCTGTCGCTTCTTCTGCATCGTGGACGACAGCGGGTACGTCATCACGGAGCGCAACTCGACCTTCAAAGTCAACTACACGCGCAAGTTCACACTGCTGGCGGCGTACCTGATCCCGCTGCTCGTGAAACCCGACGACGTATGCGACTGCAACGGCGCGCTGGAGCTCGCGTGGGGGGACTTTGTGACGCTGCTGGGCTTCCTCGTGCTCATCAAGCCCGTGCGCGAGCGCTCGACGTTCTTTATGCTGCAGTTCAACTCGCTGGACCGCCCCGAGGACCGTCCGCATACGCTCAAGTGGATCGTCGCGGGCAACGTGTTCCCGGGCCTCTTCGTGCTGCTCTTCTTCCGCTGGCTCTTCGCGCGCACGACGCAGTCCGACCTGGTGTTCATCCTGATCTTCGTCACGAGCATCGGCGACGGCCTGGCCGAGCCTGTAGGCATCGCGTTCGGCAAGCACAAGTACTCGACCAGCACGTGCTTCTCGCGCCGCAAGTACACGCGCAGCTTCGAGGGCAGCGCGTGCGTGTTCCTCTCGGGCATGGTCTTCCCGGCGCTCCAGTACTTTGACTTTGAGAGCGCGCTGCAGCTCTGGGTCACGATGCTCGTGCTGCCGTTCGTCGTCGCGTACGCCGAGGCCACCGCGCCGCACACGATGGACGCGCCCGTGCTCATGACCGCGTCGGGCCTCGTGCTCTACGCGGTCATCCACCTCTTTTAATTGAGAAGGAGCAAGTGAGCTGCGTCATGCACGCATTGTGTAGGAGGTAGGAAGTCCGTGTCGATGTCGTTAGTGTGTATATCCGCTATGACCACAGCAGACAGAAGAAAGAAACGCGTATCACATTTGTTTTCCATTGGCGTTAAATGACACCCCAGCTGTACGTACGTACGAAACTCACACACACACACACAACATACCATATCAGAAGACTCGCCACCTTAAGAGGAGGGCTTCTCAAACACTTTCTTGCCGTCGACAAACTTGCGCAGCTGGCTCATGTGGTAGTCGCTGAACTCGGTGCTCGACCGTCTCGAGTCGGCGCGTAGCCACGGGTGGTGCAGCGCCATCGCGGCCGGCGGACGCTCGCGCGGATTCACCACCAGCAAGTACTCGATGAACTTCTTGGCTTCGTGCGACACGAGCGGCGCCAGGTCTTCCGGGAACGCGAACTCGCACGCGAGGATCTTGTCCTCGACCTGCGAGAGGAACTTGGCGTCGAACGGGAACCGCCCGAAGAGCAGCACGAATGCCACGACGCCCAGCGCCCACACGTCGATCTCGCTCCCGTACCGACTCTCGCGGCCAAACATCTCCGGCGCCATGTAGTGGCACGTGCCGTTCATGCCCGTCATCTCCGCCGCGCTGACTTTGCCTTTGTGCGCCAGTCCAAAATCGATCAGCAAGATGCCGCCGTCGGTGATAAACCCCTGCTGCTGTTCTATGGAGTTCGACGCCTTCACCAGGATGTTCTCCATCTTGATGTCGCGGTGCGTGATGCCGCGTGCGTGCAGATGCGCGAGCACGCTCAGCAGCTCCCGCACAATCGCCACCACGTCGCTTTCTCGAATGCGCCGGCTGTTGTTGCTGTTGCAGATCGCGTCCATGAGCTCGCCGCCGGCCGCGCGCTCCGAGACGATCGCGAACTTGTCGTCGTCCTCGAACACGTCGAAGACCTTGAGCACCGCCGGGTGCTTCACCACGCGCAGGATCGCCAGCTCGCTTCGGAACGCCTCCTGGCGCGCGGGCGTGTCCAGATACGCCGCGCGCACGATCTTGACCGCGACCTCGGTCTGCGACTGGCGGTGGCGCGCGAGGAATACCTGGCCCGTCTTGCCTTCGCCGAGCTGGTGCAGCAGCTCGTACTTGTCCTCGAGCGCCTTGCGCTTGCGGCTGCTCCTGCGGATGCTGTGGCCTGAGCTGGCGGCGCTGCTGTCGCTGCCGTGCTTGCGCCGCTTGAGGCAGCCGAGAACTCCCATTTTGCTAATGCTGGTTTTGATATCGCGGAAAGGTACGGACGGAGAGCAAGCCCAAATGGCCGATTTGGCAGCCAGGCCAGATTTTGTTTGTCTGCACACTTTGATCATCAGATCGTCAATCAGAAGACGAGGAGGTCGCGCGAAGGCTGTGTGAAGGTCGTTTGAGGTAAACACTCGTGCGACATTGAGTCTGATTTCGTTCGAGTCGCGACCTTCGTGCAACAATCGTGCGACCTTTACGCCTCCATCTTCCAAGCTCTGATCTGGAAAGAATAAATCTGGCGGGCGAGAGGACATGTAAGAACTACTGCAGCACCGTGAAATAAGTCCTGTGTATTAATAATGCTGGAGTAACATCTCACCATAAGAGCAAAGCGGTGCAAATAACAGAGCCAGCTTAGCTCATTTATCAACTGGGACAACCTTCATGAGCAGCTCGCCCTTGATCGGGTGCGTTAATGAGAAGTCGTAGGTCACTTTTTGCCCGGGGACCAGCTCCAGATGGAACTTGGCCAGCACCATCGCTGCCACGATCTTCATCTCCATCATCGCCAGGTTCATGCCCA
>JAASFI010000306.1:0-35368 GCA_023333705.1 Globisporangium viniferum
AAAGTAGCCTTCAGCTTCTTATAACCCGTTCAACACGATGCATCTGTTCTTTTGCTCATACCTCTCATCGTTTTTTCGCAAGACCGAAAAATAGATCGGTTTGGAGAGGGTGCGGAGACTTTTTACAGCCACAGTACTTGCTTCTTTCTATGCTTAAACTAACTCGTGAGACGGACTATATCATGAAAATGGACAGAAAATTCCGTCGCTGGAGAGTGAGCGGCTCAGCATTTTCTACGCGCCACTGTAAGGAACTCTACTCTATCCGATGCATGTCAGGTATATCTGTGCAATGGATGCTGACTGGCATTTTCGATATCAATGCTCACTGCAGAAGCACAAAGGAGAAGGAGGCGGCACCTCCGAACCAAGCGCTGCTGTTTGGCGAAGTACGTGACTGGCTGAACTCGTCCAATGTGCTGCTCGTTGGATTCTCACCGAACTGTCAACTGCGAAACTGTTACTATAGGGAAACAAGCTTCGCATCGCATTCCAGCTCGCGGTGGACGCGTTCCTATGGTTTGATGTCGATGGAAATGGACTCATCAACAGGTATGTACGCATATCTGTGTGTGTGTGTGTGTGACTTGACTCGGCCACGATATTGTAGTGGCATGGAATGAACTTGTTATTTGAAAACCCTGATAGAGATGAAATGGCGATGCGCCTCGGCAGATCCACACAACTGCACTCGCCCACGAAGAAAATGTCCACTTTGAAAGAACGCGCGGGCTTCTACCGAGGTCAGTTCTAACGTGGCGCATTCCTCAATATCCAAATATCGGATTTCAAACAACACTGATACTGTTTTTTGTTTTTCAACTTGTTTCTCGCTACAGAGTCGAGCGAGATATCGATTAACTCGGAGATCTGGGAGCGGCGTTTCAATGAAATGGACTGGAACCACGACGGCACGATCCAGTTCAAGGAGTTCCTCATGGCGTTCGAGTCCTGGGTCGGGCTGGACGACGACGACGCGGTCGATGGCAAGTAGTACTAACGAGTGATAAGCTACAGTCGCCCCTCTACAGAAGTTCGCCCCGCTGTTGTACTACAGTGGGCACTTCTTCTTGGCTTTGACGGCAATGCCTTTCTTTGCAAAGTGCTTATTATGGCGGCTTCACGACGGAGCAAGCAAACCTACTCTCTCACACACAAGCATGTGCTTGCAGCTCACACAGTCAATCTATCAACTCCATTTGCTTTTTTTTAAATACCTTTTTGTTCACTGTCAACCAAGTCCTCCTGCGGCCAAAGTCAATCCTTTCAGTCTGCTTTTGTCCATTTTCCTTCGTTTCCTTTGCTTTCTCTCTCCTTCATCCGGTCACCACTCATTCTCTCAGCCAAGTCACGTCCACATTGCCATCCATCTATCCATCACACGTAGCGGAAGACGCGGCGGCGTCGAGACACTTTCTCACCCATCGATGGCACCAAACTGTCGCTCGGCAGCTGAGGAACGTGTTCAAGAAGCCCCCACGGGTCCACTGGCGAGTACTCGCCCTGTCTGTTTGCGTTCTGCACGTGCACTGGCTGCGAGCCAAACGCAGTTCGCGGGAACACCGACCAGACTCGGCGCTTCAGTGCATCCGGAAGACCCAGAGACTCGACGAGCTCCTACAATTTCAAAATGTGTGAGAAGTGCACACATGGTTAGTTAGACAACAAACCGATTTACACATGAGCACACACAACAACAACAGCAGCCAACTTACAAACTCCTTTTCGTGCAGCACCGACGCACTCACTAGCGGGATCAGGTCCAGGATCCAACTGAACAGCGACAGACCCACGCCACTCGAAATCGCTGATGTCCCCAAGAGCGAGAACAGAGTCTTGACGATCCGGTCACGGTAGCAGATCGTGAGCGCCACGTGCTTGCTCTGCCCGATGACCGCGACCAACTGCAGGCGAATCGCGAGCTTTCTCCGCAATCGCTTGAGAAACGAGAGCGAGTACGATTGCGACACTTGGTCGTACTGGCAGCAGCCTTCATAGAGCCACTCCAGCTGCACAGCGAGTGACATCATGTAGCGCGGCAAAAACGCATTCCCTGGTGGGGTGCACATGATGCCGCAGATCAGACGCACAACAGTCGTGCCGTTGATCTTGCGCGCAAACTTGTCCTGCTGATTGTACTTGACATCGTCCTCCATCACCTGCAGGATCTTCGCAATCACGGACCCCATGGCTCGGCGCGAAATGCTGCACACAGTTGCTGCGTACAAGGACGCGACCGCTGCTTCCTGAGCTTCGCGGGCTGCGCTGATCATCCACTGCTCCACGTCCGTCAAGGGTTTCGTCGTCACCACCGTCAGCTTGCTGCTGCTACTGCTGCCAAGTTGTTCGTGATTCTTCTTCTTTCCGACGCTGAAGAGCTGCGGCGTAGCGATAGGAGACACCGAGCACAGCGTCGAAGAAGCGCTCAAGAACGCTGGACGAGTGCTTCGCTTCAGCGTTCGAAGCACAATCAAGTTAGACAAAATCTCCGTCGCACTGCTCGACTCGTCAAACTCGAAATCAATCTCCTCGTCGTCGGATGAACCCATATCCTGAACACGAAACCAGTCTTCCTGCTGCCCATTAGCTCTGCCAAACGATGAGTGATCATCGCCGCCACCAGATGAACCGTCGCCATGATGGCGCTTAGTCGGGCGTGAGGACAAATCGTTTTGAGCTTTTCGTTTCAGTTGCTGCCTCGCGCTTGTCTTCTTCGTTCGCTTGACCTTGAGCTGCTGTCGACTCATCTGCAAGTCCAAATAGATCGAGCCGCCTCGGTTCAGCGTCCACACATTCATCTGGTCGATGATCTGGTCCACCTTGAGCAACTGCACTTGACCATTCGCATCTTCTGCTGGTGAGTTTGGAGGTCGGAAAAAGTGCGTCAGTAGCACTGCAGTGTGCCACTGCTTCTTGTGGTACACTGGCAAGATGTGCTTCTCGCGCGCCTCTTTCGTGTCGTGGAAGATGATGTCGCGAACGATCCCATCCGACGTCAAGTTGAAAAGCGTGATGCTCGCCAAAGTGCCACGCTCCTCACGTTTCCTCAGCAAGAAATTGTCTTCCATCTGGTACGAGATCTGGCACAGCAAATGCACCAGAGGGAACATCAAGCATGCCGGGACCTGCGTGCGCATGAAGCGCAAGTGGTACTTGGTCTTTGGTCATAGAGAATTGGAAAACACGAAATAAATACGGTCAGCACAGCGCATCTCAAAAAACAAACCCGAACACGCTCCCGAGTTTTTTACTCACCAATGGCTCGTCAAACATGACAATCTTCTGTGGTTCCATCAGAACATTTTGAGGTGGTTCCGAGAAAAGTTGGAACACCAATGCCATCGCAAGAAGCTGGCTCGGTAGGTTTGGCGGAGGATCTCGCGACGCTCTCCTCTATGGAATGTACACAGCACCATAAACGACAAATCATCAGTACTACACAACACAACAATCATTCATCAACAGCAACCGCTTACCAGACGTGGGAACAACGGAACCAGCACGAGACGAAGAACTTGTGGCAGGTCCAGCACTTTGTGAATGATCAGCGAGATCAGGAACGCCTTCAAGCCGTACTGTACTTTATCTAAGCGCCCCTTCTGGTTCAGCAAGAATGCTTCTTTCCCGTTCTCCAAGTTGATGAACGGGTTTCGCGTTCTCTTGTTCTGCGTCTCGCTGCCACAAAATCCGGGCAACACTTCTTTCTGGAGCCAGACCACCAGCGTGTTCGAGAACTTCTCCTGGAAATCGTCCCCATCTGGGTGCTGCTCCATCACTTCGCGAATCAAGCGCACGCAGCGATGAATGTAGTGTGGCGTCATGATCGGGCGACGACAGTTGCTCTTGATTCGAGCGGTGATGTTTGCCATCCACTTGTCCATCACTTCACTCAACACGGCACGGAGAAAGAAGACGTAGTTCGGAGTGCGACGTTCACGCGTCGCATTCGCATTCGTGGATCCAACCGAGGCTGAAGCCATGCTCATGTTGATCGCAGACGCTGCAAAGTCGACCGCTGCGTCTCTGGCTTTTGTTTCAGAGGCATTCGTGGATTCGCAGACAATCTCATTCCACGTCAGACTTGAATACGTTGGAGCTTCAAACGCGATTTCAGGGATAGCAACACTACCCTGACTGCTGTCTGGGCTCTGGAGTGGCGTCGGGGTGTTTACTGCTGGTTTCTCCCCTGCAAGTCCACTTTCAAACAATTTCGCCTGGAGCGCCTTGAAGGAGCGGGACAGCGCACTCTTGAGCTCAGGTGGGATCACTTCTCGAGGTGGTGGAATGCGTACAATCGGGTTTGTCGCGTCCAGCGAGAGCTCTTTCGGTTTCTGGCTGTTGGCGTCCTGGTTCTTGCGAGCCGTTTCTGCAATCGGCCGGAGTAGAGCGAATGGCAAATCCAGCTTGCCGATTTCCTTTTTCTTCGCATGCGCATAGTACATCTTGCAAAAGAACTTCGCGAGGCTCCCCGCTTTGTCATCGGCGTTCTTCGGAATACGATGGAAACGGTCGACGAAAGCTTGCAGCAAGAACGGAATCTGACCCGCAGCGCAGAACGCGATCTCGTGACGCTCCATCATCGCGATCACGACATTCTTGACCAAGAAGACTGGAGAGTTCCGCACAAAGTACACGATCACTTCCAGAAGCGCGAGCACATCGACGATTTCCAAGATCAAGCACACCAGTCGCACAATGTGTTCCACGCTCCCAAAGTCCGAAAACCGAAAAAACGTCGGCTCTTCGTAGATGTTTCGTAAAAACCACGAGGCGAAGCGACCTTTGTCATGCCCGCACATCGTCTTGACCGCTGACACCAGTTCTCCGACTTTGCCTTGGTATTCGACTTCTTTCACGACGCGGTTGTTGTTTGGGGAGCTCGGATCAACTGGATCGTTCGCCTGGCCGTGCGTGTGGAACACGTACACACACAATGACTGCGCTCGCTCGAGAGTTTTCGAGTACTGCAAATGCTTGGGCTGCAGCTCCATCACTTCAAGCCATCGAATGAAGTTCAGCTCGCCATCGTATCGCTCAGCCGGGTACATCGGGATGCTCGTCGGTAATGGAAATGGACCTCTCGGAAGCTGCCACAGATACAGCTTGAGACGATCCGTTGTCGAAAGCAAGTGGATGTCATTAGACTTGTAGCCCCGACCAGGCGAACACTCAATATTGTAGGCAGTTGGAGTTGGCGTAACGTTCGCAGATGAGGACTGAGAAGATTCCTTTGGTGACGCGGAGTTGACAGTAGCCAGAATGTTCGAACTGGCACCGACTTCGTTGTAGCACGATGCGAACTCGACGAAGCTTTCGACGCTGAACAGGCGTCGCCGAACAAGGAGACAGAAAAGGTCGATCAGCGGCGTGACTTCCGTGATTGCTTTCGGCTCGTATCGCTGGAGAAAGCTCTGCAGCGCGCCTTGAAGAACAATGTGGTGGCTAGATGGCTCAGCTCCTTTCAAAAGGCGTTTCCTGATATGTTTGCACAAAAATACAAATCAAGCTCATCAGACGCCACTCAGTGCCGCGCTCAGCATAAGATTGCGATGAAGAACGTACTCTTTTCCAAACGTCAACAGCGCGTTGCTATGCATTTCGAGCAACGACAGAGCCGAGAGGTATCGATATTCCGCCGGGCGCTGGCTGGTGACAGCCCACTCGCAGATCAGAAACACTGCAGCAATATCAACTGGCAGCTCCGTGGTTTCAAACGGCAGAGGGACGAACACTTCATTGTACACGCGCTGCAAGTCGATGCTGGCATCAATGCGATGGAAGCGATCAAGAGTCTGAAGAACCTGAGCTTCGTTCCTCATTGATGCGAGGTTGAACGCAGAAGGATATGACTGTGATAAAGAACAAAATCATGAGAAATTACTCCTACACATGCGAGAACCCCATAAAAAGAACGGGCAATCGTACCTGTTGAAGCCGAAGAACTCGTCCTGACACCTCTTTGCACTTTTGCTGGCATCTCTCTAAGCAATCTTGAATCTTGGCGGGTCCATACGCATTTCTGTTGAAGAAGCGATCACTGAAAACAAAATCTGGCCACATCGACGGTGCTACATCACCAAACAAAGAGAGAAATCGTTAACATCAAGATCCAAGACGATCTGTGAGACGTCCATACCAGACGGCGACTTACCTCCATCTTCCATTCGCACGAGGCTGTCGTAACCATTCAGCAAAATGTCGCGCAGCAACTGGCACAGTGCAACCACCAGCTCTTCTTGCAAAGAGCTACCCAAATCGACTGGGATCTTAGTTCCAGGAGGAATCAAATATCGCAGGTGCTGAACCACCGACTTCACGAGAAGGATGGCGGAGTCGGAGCACTGGAGCAGATCAGGCAACAATTTCTGGATCACGGTCAGCAGCTCCATCGTCTCATTCACACCAATCGAAATCACCGACGCGCAATTGCCCCCACTGTGGCTGCGCGGGGATAATGCCTTCTGCAACAGCGAGGTCAGCCCATCGAAATACCGGAAACCGTCGAGCAACCCAAGTTTATACTGGTACTCGGACAATTTCAGCACATACGACCATTTCTCGTGAAATGAAAGCTGCGGCGAAGAGATCGACGAGGAGTTTGCTGCCATGCCGGAAGTCACCAATACCGCCGCCGATCCCGCTGTAGCCATTCCAATATCTCCATGGCGATGGCTGAGTACAACTGGTTTGCCATTGCTTGCAGACGCCGCTGACGATGCTGAGCCACCGGAGGCGACAGAGTTCGTAGCGAGTGTCTTCGTTTCATTCTCATTCTTCTTTGCAGACTTGCTTGCTTGGCGTGCAACTGAGTGCAAGTAGTCGATGATTTGGTCGGTCCACCCTTGCGATCGGCGTTGCAGGCGGCGCGGGTTGTAGAACCAATCTCCAAGGCGGAAGGCACAATCGCGCTTGATTTCGTTCATTTCGGTGTAAATGACGTTCAAGCGGATAAACCACGTTGCTTCGACATACCCCGGGCGGTATCGCACCACGCACTCGAGCAGCGGACACTTGGAGACATTCGGCACCGGCCGCCACTGCTTGAACGGGACGCCGTACGACTGAACCAGCTCCTGGATACTTTTCTTGCCGCTCGCCAGCTCGCACATCCACATGTGGGTCGTTCTCTCGTCTATTCGACGCACGTTTCGTATTAAATAGGACGTAAATACATGATCTTGAGCTATTGCTCCAGCTGCAATGACTGCACCAGACGGATCTTCTCGCATCTTCTCATCATCCGCATCTTCGATCTGCTTGATCACTTTCGACGCTTGCGCGATCTCGTCAAACACGGGGAACTTCTTGTCGGTGAAGAACGAGTACTGCAAATGCCAGTTCGTGCCAAAGCCTCGCGGCAACGGATTCACGTACGCAGCACTTCGAATCGCGTGGAAGCGGAACTTTTCTTCTGGGAAGTTCATGTTCGTTGGAAACACTCCCGGCGTACCAATTTTGTCTGAGATGTGAGGATTTTCAGGATCCTACACATTGGAAACAAAGTGTATGAGGTTCAGAAACACAGACTTGGTTGTCGAAATCACTCAAATTAAAATACAAAATCCTTACCTTCATGTATACCGTGTCCAGACCGAGCACGCGCACAGCAACGTCGGTTTGCGACAAATTCGTGCGACGACTTCCCGTGCGATGCATTTGCAGGATGTTGTTTCTCTCTCGAAGTCGGACCACTGGATTCCCCGACGCACCAAACTGATACTGGGACGACGATGACGACGACGACGAACTGCCTCTGTCGCGATGATGGCTGCTCCCTCTGTCACGGGACTTGGAGCGACCCCGCGATCGGTGGTCGCGGTCGGAACGGTCACGATCTCGAGACGAGCTGCCACCACTGCCGCCGCCGCCGCCTGCTGCAGTGGACGAATTCCGTCGAGGCAGCGAGTTATTGCTACCACTGTTGCCTCCTCCTCTTGAAGACGAAGAATTGCTGTTGGACGACTGCTGCGGGAGCGACGTCGCCTGCTGGTAACTTGGTCGACTGCCGCCGTGTGAGGACCGGTGATTGCTAGTGCTATTGCTGTTGCTGTTGTTCCCTCGTGACGTTGATGATCCCGAAGTGGCGTCCGGCAAGCTCACCGACTGCTTCCGCGTGTGCTCTCCTCCGCCGTTGGCATGGCGCTCCGAGGACGCGCGCGTGGCGCTGCCTTTTGGACCCTCTGCGTTGTGGAACGCACTGGACGCCGCTGTCGAAGCCGCGCTGCTGCTTTCCATCATGTGCGAAGAGGAGAAAACTGTATGGGCTGCAAGAGTGAATCCACACGCAGAGATAAAGTCACATGCATAGACACATATTCAAATGCAGCATGGACAGACATTTCAAGGAAACAAAACACAGGTTAGTAATTTGAAAAATTCAAAGCTCATGCGAAGCCACAATTAAAAAAGCAGACACACAGACATACATAAATAATAACGAATGAACGCACCTGAATTGATCTCTAACTGTGCTTGGGCCTGCCGTTGACTCATTCACTCACTCACACCGAGAGAGTCGCTAGAGCTTCCAGTCGAAAGAATCAACCGCTTCTTCTTCTTGCTTCTCCGCCTGGAGCTGCTCGTCTTTGGCCGTCGATCGATCGAATCGCTTCACTACCAATAGAAAAAGACAGCAACACGCGGGGCGGACGGCTGCTTTTCTTTCTGGCGCGTCGATTCGAACGGGGACTGCAAACAAAAAAGGCAAAGGCGAGCGATCAAGCGGGCGACGCGACTCGACTCGACTCGACACGCTCTCTCTCTCTCTCTCTCTCTCTCTCTCTTGTGACTCGCGCCTCGCTGGTGACCTGGACGTGGCGCTGCTTAAGCGAATCGCGTGTTCGTTCACACAGGCGCTTCGATTCGTCGGGCGGTGCGAAGGCGGACGTTCTGCTTTCCTCGCGCGCTCACTCTTCCGTCATTCGCCTCCCCACACAAACAGGAACGAACTGCCAGCCGTGAGGTGCCCCCCTGGTCGCTCTTTCACTTGGATAAAGTAGCGCCCTTTCAAATAGGGAATACGGTGTAACCACACGCTTCTACACGCAGCGCACAGCGTTTGGCTCGGATTTCCTACTTTAAAGCGTCTCCCTGTCAAAAGCGATACTGCACCCGAGCCAACATTGGGTTGCTCGTAAAACGCACACTTTTTGCCTCGAGTTTTCAATTTGAAGGCTACACTGATCTGTAATTCGTGTGCTGCAAAAAACGAATCAATCCCCAAACCCCTCTTCGAAAAACGCCACAAGTACCGTTGATCGCATAATTGTGCCTACTCATTTCCAGATTCTTTTTTGTATGCATGTTTGTATGTGAATAAGGGGGTACTATTCACACAAAGGCGGTACGGTTCAGTACCTGCTTTCCTATTTGGAACATGTGGGAAAAACTTCACATCCTCTCTGCTGGCAGAGCAGAGCAGAGATTATGTATGGAGCGAGTGATGAATGAGTGAATGCACTTTGCGCACGTCCATTATCATTATCTCATCCGCGCGTGCCAGGAAGAAACCCTCTCTTCCTCGCAATTAAGCGAAGTAGCCGCCATCACCGTTCGTTCGCTGCAGGCTTCATCGCCGTCAGTGTAGTGTCCGCTCCGTGAAAGGATGGCGACGTCACCAGCAGAGCTCACGGAGCTCTTGCCGGGCAAGCACGACTGGGACAGCGGCGAGACCGGCCGCGTGATCGGCTTCGAGTCGCCGGCGATGCGGCGCGTCCCGCGCGGAAGAGGACACCACCGAGAGCGCAACTCGCTGCGCAAAGACGTGTGGACGATCCTGCGCTTCCGCTCGTCGATCCAGCACCGCTCGTCACTGCAGCGCGCGTCGTACGTGTTCGAGCTCTGCATCCTGACGCTTATCCTCCTGAACGTGCTGGTCGCGATGGGCATTTCGAGTCTGATCGACGGAGAGTCGCCGGAGGTTGCGTGTACGTGCCGATAGCTGCTGGCTGACTCGTGGATTCGATAGCATGCAGATAGGTGTTGTGTCGTTCGTTACTGACAGATGACGATGCTTGCATGGCTGTGCTTCATACAGATCTGCATTCCGGATGGTACGACACGTTCCTGACCGTGTCGACTGTGATCTTTTCCATCGAGTACTCGCTGCGCGTCTGGTCGTGTGTTGAAGACGAGCGGTTCACGCATCCCGTGAAAGGACGGTGCGTTTGTTGCATAGCGCTATGGAGTTTGCTACCTCGCAATTGTCCAAACCAACTCGATTCCTTTGTTGTTGTTGTGTCTGTCGATTATCACCAGACTGACGTGGATGCTTCGCCCCATGTCCATCATCGATCTCGTGGTGCTCGTCCCGTTCTACTTTGAGCTCTGCTTCAAATACTCGTAAGTACCTGATGCGCTTTCAATGGATGTCTGTTCGAGTGCAATCAGCTACGATGGCTAATATTTCCTTCCTCCTCTTTGCTACTGGACCAACCAGGCTCACTCCTTCGAACCGCGGATTGCTGACGCTGCGTGCGCTGCGCCTGCTCCGCGTGCTGTCGTTCCTGCGCCTGGAGCGCTCGTACAACGCGCTCAAGAACCTGCGCACGATCCTCGCGAAGAAGAAAGAAGAGCTCGGGCTCGTGACGTACATGACCGCAGTGATCGTGCTCACGTCATCGATCACCATGTAAGTCAAAGTTTAAGTTTCGTGTTGTATTTTTTTTGGTGTTTTGCTATGTGGTACTGATTTCCTTTTCTGTTATCACGTGTGCTAGTTTCTTCTTCGAGAACCCAGCTCAGCCAGAGGTGTTTTCAAGCATCGGTGTGTCCGCGTGGTGGGCCGTCGAGACCATCACGTCGCTCGGCTATGGCGACATTGTGCCGATCACGAACGGCGGACGCATCTTCTCGTCCATCCTGGCGCTCTGGGGCATCATCCTGTTCACGATCCCAGGCGCTGTGCTCAGCAGTGGCTTTGTCGAAGTGATGCTTGATAGAGAGCGCGAGGACAAGGAAGCCATCCACCAAGCGCTCCAGCGAACGCTCTCGTACGGCGTCTTCTCCATGAGCCAAAACAACCTCAACAACATGTTTCTCAACGGTATGTATGTATGTGTGTATGTCTGCACCTTGCTGTGATGTACGAGTGTCGGGGCTAACATTGTAGTTACCACTTCTGTGTTTCTTAATGAAGACCAATACGATTCGCCGACCTCCCAGGCATCGCCATTGGGGCAAACAGTACCTGCAGCCGTCCAAATCGAGAAGCTACAAGAGAAAATCGATCAGCTCACAGAGTCCCAGGTGAGTTACCACTTTGTAACTGCATGTTGCAGCCTTTGAAGAATACCAAGTGCTCACATCTTTATGTTTATGTGTGTCTGTGTGCGGTGCTATGATCAGGAACAACTGCAAGCGCAGCTGAGCATGCAGGAAGTGCACTTGCACGCGATCATCAAGCTCCTCGAAGCCTCCACGCAGCCTCGTGCGCGGCGTGTCGAGATCGCCACCGAGTCTCCGCCATTCAGTCGGATTGCCATCCCGCCTCGAAGCGCAGATTCTCATTAACTACTTTAGCCAAGCAAAATTCAGTTTAAACACATTATTGGCAATTTAAAGTTAATGCGGAATTTATGCTCGTCGAATATTATTGACCATGTTTTCCGGACAAATAACAATCAACAATTTAATTCAAAAACGAAAATGGCGGCGTTGACCACCATGCGCATGGCGCCGCGGTCGCAGGCGGTCGAGTCGTACTTGCGCAACTTTGAGTGCGAGCGCCAGCGGTTGCAGGAGGTACTCGAGGTGACGCTCTGCTACGGCATCTTCTGCCTCTCGCAGAACTTCTCGCTCAAGGGCATGAGCGTCGAGGAGCTCCACACCGTCACGAGTGCGTTGCTCTTGTTGCTGGTAGCTCTTGCGGAAGCCAAAGCATATTGTCTGATTAACTGTGGGTGGTGTGTTACTGGCGTGTGGCAGAATACGAAGCGATCAAGAAGCGGGACTTCTTCGTGCGCAATGCGGGCATCAGCGCTCGGCGCGGTCACTCGGACGGCGTGGAGCTCTTCAGTAGCGCCGCGCAGCAGCAGCTCCGCGTGAAGCCATCGCACTCGTGGCGCGACGGCAACGAAGACGCAGAGATTCTCAAGCCTGCGCTTTGCGATCCGCATGGAGACCGACCGTTTGCGGAGACGACAGCGACTACAGCGAACCAGTTTCTCTCGGAAACCCACGTGATGCCTGCCGAAAAGAAGCGTAAGCAACGCTGGTGAATGGGTGATGTGTATGTGTCCTCCTCTATAATAGTCTGCTTACAGATTGAATGTGTTGCTGTTTTGTGAATGCGTAGCGTTTGATGAAATCGACTTCTTCACAAAGCTGTTCGGCAAGCAGTTCATCGACACGGCGTGGACGACTTTCGCCGGTCGCAATGGCTCGCAGATCACATCGAAAGACGCGCTGGACGAGTGCTTCACTCGCATCGACCAGCGCAAAGTCGCAGGCAAGTTCCCGTCGCTCGAGCTCCCGGTGGCGTCTTTTGCGGAGTTCCTGAACGAGTATGTCAAGGTCTGTGTCGGTCAGTACCACCAGTCGGTTGTGGGCCTTGAACATCGTGATAACGAGCGAGATGCAGACTCGGAGAGCCCGTTTCCCCACAAGAATGTGAATGGCAGCGCCAGATCTGGTGTGGCAACGAGACACCAGAGAGCGATCGCTGATCCTTTGAGACTTCGTATGCATGGTGATAACGATGGTCGCCCTGGTAGTGTATCGAAAAAGACACCGACCAGCGAGCAGCCCAAGAGCGTTCGACCCAAGTCCCTGCAGCACGTGCAGTCGAAGATCAAGCCAGAACTCGATGCGCGCCGAGAGAAGCTGCTGCGAGTGAAGAAGACCCAGACGCAGCTGATGAAGGAGCGTTTGGCGCGCGCGAGGCTTGCAGAGTACGAGTCGAAGCGGATGGCTGACGCGGCTGGGTCTTTGGGGAACGGCCACAGCGTCCACCAGCAAAGAGCGAGAAAGATGCCATTGTCAGACATCACGACTGGTGCTGCTGCTCTAGAGATTGCGGATGACTTCATGAAGAGCCCTCTGATGGACAGCTTCAGCGGGAAAGAGAATCGAGACGATCGAAACCGACGGAACTCCAGTTCAGCGAAAGACCCACTCCGTGAAGAACTCTATGGCGCAGCAGCACTCGACAACTCGTTTCTCGGCTGCAAACAGCCACCAGCAGCAGCTTCTTCAGTGAATCGCAAGCCACAACCAAAAAAACCGAGTCGGGGTACGCAATCGTTCGATTCACAGTTTGCTACACGATCCTACGGATTCTTGTCTAACTTTTCGTGCGTGCACTGACTGCAGCTTACAATGGCTGGCTAGGTGATTTCGGACCGCTGCATACCAAGACAGTCGTGTCCGAATGGGGGACTCCGGCCGATGGTAATGATGCTGTGGACAGCGATGATGCGAATGAAGCGCCTACGCGAACCCAAGGTGCGGACAAACCAACTGCTTTGTTTGCCGAGGTTCTCCCAGAATTAATAATCCTTGGAACTCACGTGTAACACCTTTGTAGCTCGTTGGCCGCCGTCCAAGAAGTTCGAGTGGAAGTTTGACGGGTAACGTCTTTGTGTGTAAAGTGAGGAATCCGGTGGTGGTTTGCAAAACGTGTGGTCCACTGAATATCTATCTTGAACTTTGTAGAACTGGTTCCAAGAGTTCCAAGCGAGAAAATCACACAACGAGTCAGAGAAAACCCAGCGACGACGATTTCAGCAGCATCGCAGGTGATGATGATGGTGATAATGGGGAAGATGACGCCGACGGGTTTAGTGATGGCGGGCTGAGCGAAGCGTCCGACCCGGTCTTCAAGTGGCTCAAGAGAGCAGTTTAGTGTTGTTGCACTGACATTTGTTGATTTCAATTTTGATTCATCCATGACTTTGGTTCTTAAATATGCAGCATTGTGTCTTTCTAGTTCCACTCGTCATCATCCGCTTCTTTATTCAGCAACACCCTCCGCCAGGTACACGCGGAACGCGATCGCGAGGTTCACCACCGTGTACACGACGTAGTAGACCACGAGCAGCTTGCCGTACCACGGTGGGCAACAGAAGTTGTGGCGTCGGAACACCAGGTACGACGAGCTGAGCGAGAAAAAAAGGAAGCCCAGCGACACGCTCGTGTGCATGTCGAGCTCCAGCTCAATCGCCTGGCCTCGGAAAAACGCGTACGCCATCGGGACGCCCAGTCCCAGCAGGATGTTGAACACCGGGCCGCCAAAGCAGCCTGCGATCGCCATTTGCGGGAACCCCGCGCGCGCGACCGAGACGTTCGTGATCAGATCCCCGACCGAGTTCCCCCAGGAGAGCACCGTCAGTCCCAGGAGTGCGTTGCTCGCGTGCGTGATGAAGCCCACGGCGATGAGCAGCGCCATGAGCTCGTTCGCGACCGCGTAGATCCAGCAGACGCAGGACGCGAACGCGAGCGACAGGAAGAAGAGCGAGAAGAGAAACGACTTGGGCGGACGAGAGCGGTGCGTCGTGAACGATACAAACGTGGACGCGATGGCCCCAGACACAAGGGCGAGCTGCCATAGCGGTATGCTGCTATCTTCACTGGCCCAAGGCAGCGTCACTTTGCTGCCCAACGATCCGCTTGTGAGCAGAATGAACAGCGGCACAGTGATCGGCGACATGGTCGCGAGCGGTCTCGACCAGGCTTCTCGGTCCAGCAGCGGGATCGTCACGTCTCGAACGAGCACCAAGAGCGCTTGCGGGACGCTCAGCACCTTGATCAAAAGCGTGTCGTCGCTCTGAAACACGCCGAGGATACGACGCTTCAAGCTCCATCGCCAGCGCAAGTGCCGCCAGTACGCGCTCTGCATGATGCTCGCGCCGTTCGTGAACCCAAATCGTTCTGACGCGCTGTTCTCATCAACTGGTAGATCGCCATGTTCGATCCGGTCTTCGTCCGAGATGAGCGGCGACGAGAGCAATTCAGATACGAGCGACTCGTCCTGGAAGTGGTCTTCAAACACGCTGTTGGTGAACCGCGGCGCTGGGTGTTTCTTCGGAGACGCAAGTTCGTAGACGCCGTTCTTCCCTGAGAGCTGTTCCGCATTTTGCTTTGTGATGAATGCGTACGGCTGTGCTGCTTGCTGCTCTACCCCACGCGGCGAGAGCGCGTGCCAAAACGCAGAGAGCACCATGGCGCTACGAGGAGATCCAGCGCCTTCTACGGCCGCTTGTCGGTCGAGTGTTGCTTTCGCGACGCGATATCGAGAAACACACTCGGGCACGAGCACCGAGCCCACGTAGACAGCATAGCAGGCGAGAAAGAGCAGCACCAATGGCTCATTTTGCTCTTCGTGCAGATCAAACGCGCTCGCGAGCACCAGCACCAGCACCAGTGACGCAATGAGTGCGCTTACATCGCGTGAGAAGGGCCACCGGTCGACTCGCACGGCGCTCGCCATAGCGACGCAGCCGACCACCACAGTCGAGACGAACATGGCGCCGCCCAGCAGCTCGTTGATGCCCGTCTCCCCCACGCCTGACGAGTACGCCGCGATCGCCGAGAACACGTCCGGTGCGCCGTTACCAAACGCGAGGAACGTCACGCCAGCGATGTCGTACGGGATGTTTAGCTGTATTTATACGAGCAACAGAACAGTAGCGTGCATGCACAATGTGATATCGTTAGTGAGGCATCAACATGGACATAGGGATGGATCTTGAGAACGTGCGGCTGGCTACCTTGTCGCTGATGTTCGCGAGCGTGGGCGAGAAGTACCCATCCGCTGTACTCCCCACTGTGTACAAATCGCATAGACACACACACAGATAGTGTCATATATAAGTTGCCATGAGCACCAATACTACAAGTACAACACAGCATTAGAAATGCAGCTTCAAGGTGGCAAAGAACGCACGGAAGAAGAAGAGCACGCCGAGCCAGAGCAGCAGCACGCCCGCCGAGAGCAGCGGCGCGCCGGCGAACACGCAGTAGTGGACATAGAGGTAGTCGATGTGCAGCGGTCCCAGCGTCGCGTTCTGCGCGGGCGCGAGGCAGTCGAAGCCCAGGCCGCTGCGCACGAGGAGCTCCCCGGTCACGCCTGCTGCGTCCATGTTTGTCTGGGTTTTCAAAATGTTCTTGTTGTTGTTTGTTCAAAGCGGAGCAAGACCCAAATTTCACAGAAACAATGCGCTAAATGTAACCTCACAAAGAAAAAGATAATTGACCAACCTTGGTTACGTATCTAGGGTGGTGCTCCATTCAACAACGCTGACAATGTCAAACCAAAAGCAATGGCTACATTTTCGTGACCTCTTTGTCTCTCCATCAATCAGGAGAAGGACGACCGTCGTCGCATCTTGAGCTGCAGCTTGTTGAGCACCACGACCGAGTGCGCGACCTTCGCGAGCGCGCCGGACGAGGACGCGGGCGAGCCGGTCTCGTGGCGGATCGAAATGTCTTCGGCCGCGAGCAAAAAGTCGTCCAGCGAGAACTCGTACTTGCGCAAATGCTGCATCACGCATGCGAGCGCCTTGCGTTTTCCTTTGTCGCCGCCACCGTAGATTTGCACGATGCGGCTCACGATCTCCTCCAACTCCTCCAGCGTCTCCGTCAGCTCCGACAGGTTGCCGCCGCCAAAGAGGCCGTTGCGCAGTCTCGCTGCGCGCACGTCCTCCTGCATGAGCGGCGCGAGATGGCGCACGGACGTCTGTTTGATGTGCGTGATCTTCTTGCGGAACTCCTGGATGATATTGTTCGCCATCTCCGGGTAGTGCAGGCTGATCCGGTCGAGGCCGCTGCGGCTCAGCACAAAGAGACTGATGTACGTCTTGGCGCGGATGCTCGCGGCGCGCTTCGACATCGTGAGCATCGCGATCTCGCCAAAGTAGCTCCCTTCCAACAACGTCGCGACGACCACCTCCGCACTTGTTCCGACGTGGAAGAGCACCTCTGCGATGCCTTTCACGAGAAAGTACATGTGTCTCCCCACCTGGCCTTCTTTGAAAACGTACTCCCCCGGGGTGCAGAACTCGGGGTCGAGGATGCTCATGAGGTAGCTCACGCAGTTGTCGTCCTGCGAGGCGAAGAACACGATCTTGCTCACGACGTCGCGGTTCAGATGCAGCACCAGCTGGCTGCGGAGGTTGTCGGACAGCGCGCTCAGGATCGTGTCTTCGTCCTCGCCGTCGCGCTGCAGGAGGTAGTACTCGTAGTAACGCCGCAGCCTCGCCCCCAGCGGCTTGGGGATGCAGCGCTCTTTCAAATACGCCTTGAGGCGGTCCATGCGCTCTCGGTACGTGTCCACGTTGATGTGCAGCTCGTCCACGAGACTCGACAGCGTACCGACGACGTACGTGAACGTGGACGCGCCGATCAAGACGCCGAACGTGACGTAGGCGACCTCAGCCGGGTTGCCAGGGTTCGAGTCGCCGTAGCCCACGGTCGTCATGGTGGTCACCGCCCAGTACATGCAGAAGACGTACTTCTCGTACGTCGAGTAGTACGTCGGCATCCAGCGCATCAAGCTGTCGCCGTAGACCTCGGTCGATGAGATGGACACGTAGTAGAACCCGCATGTCAGAACATGAGCGATGAAGCACACTTTGAACACGAGACGGATGACGCGCAAAGTGGAGTGGCTCGCGACAGCGATCGACTCGACGCGCATGATGGCTCGCAGCAGCTTGAGTACTCGCGCGAGCTTCAGCAGGCGGATCGCTCGGAAGAAGAATACGGAGCGAGACCCGGACTGGTCTGCGACCCAGAGCTTCATCACTGCGGAGATGGGCAACACCGACACAAAGTCGACCAGGAACCAGGTGCGCAGGTACACTCGCGCGATCCCCCACGGTGAGTTGACCAGTCGACTGCCTCGATAAACGATCGCGGTGCGGAAGTTGAGCAGAATGTCGAGGAAGAACATGATCTCGATCATGACCTCCAGTCGCACGATCTGCGGCGCTTGGCTCGACATGTCGGAGAGAAACGTAATCTCAAACGGAATCGCGATCGCGCAGTACATGAGCTGGACGCCAATGAAGAAGTCCCACGCCAGCTTGTACGGATGATCTGGACTGATTGGATTTCTCAGCTTGCTCTTGAGTTTTTGAATTAGCGGGATCTCATCGTTGTGCGACAAGATGTCGATCATCCGTTGTTTCTCCATGACCGAGTTGAAGACAGAGACCCCCATCGACAGGTCAAGAGTCATTCTCTGCAGAATCGGGATCGGGACTGAACGGTACGACGTCAGAACGCCGTCGAGCAAGACTGTCAGCGTCGGGTACACATTCTCGATCCCAATGAGCTCTGAGACAGGGTCGCTCTTCTGCGAACTCAGGTACACGCGGTACCTAGCGAGCGTTTGCTGGAACACGCGGTCGTAGAGCGCACTGCGGTCCTGGTGGTACGTGAGCAAAGTCTGCTCCACGTCGGGGAACTCTTCGATCAGCCGGTCAAAGTCTTCTTTCGGGAGCGTGTACAGGTCGCAGCTGGACTTTGCCGTGTACGAGTTCTGGTGGAGTGTGTAGTTCAGCAGCGACGATCCCCCAAAGATGCCGTGCTCGGTCAGGATCTCGAGCACAACGATCCATTCGTTATCCGGCGCTGTCCGCTTCACTTCGATGACGCCAGAGTTCAGGATAAACATCTCCGTGCCCACAGAGTTCTCTTTCGCTAGAATGTCGCCGGTCACGGCGATCAGCGGCTTGATGCACATCGCCATGTCCATCACAAACTGCGTGCTGAGGCGCTGGAACGCCGGTATCAGGAAGAAAGAGTTCTTGTACGTCTCTTGCAGCACCTCGCCTCGCAAAGAGAGCGAGAACTCGCAGAGCAGGTCGCGCTCGTCGAAAGCGCTGGTCTTTGCGATGTAATGGCGGAAGTAGCGCAGCAATTTCTTCTTCAGATCCTTTGGGATCGCTTTCTTCTTGACAAATTCCTGGACGATGCCCAGCTTCCGTGCTCGTGTCGTGGTCTCTTGGTTCCAGTTCTCCAAGATCTTCGTGATGTTTGCAATGATGATACCGAATCCACCGGCGCCGATGACCATCGTGACCATGGAGTACAGTCGCTCGTCCGTGTTGGTCGCGTGGATGTCGCCGTAGCCAACCCCTGCGACCGTCGCGATGACCCAATAGAAGCTGTACAAGTAGCGTATTTGGGCTATTTCTCCTGCGAGACCAGACGACGTGATCCACGTCACAGCCATGATGTCTTCCGTGTAGCCCACGAAATGCCAAAAGCACGCCAGTATGTGCGCAACCAGCAGCACCTGGCAGATCAGTCGTGTCATGCGCGTGAGCACTGCGTCGAGCTCCAGGGCGTCTTCCATCTTCATCGCGAATTGCCGCAGCTTGATCAGTCGCGCGAGTTTCGTGATGCGCACGAGTCGAATCATCCTCGCGAGCTTCAGCGAGAGCACCGAGTTGTCTCGCGATTCAACATTGACTCCGTTCAGCACGTAGTCGGCAGGGATGACCGCCAGCACATCGGGAATGAACCACGACGTGAGGTATTTCTTTGCGATCTGCCTCCTATCGCGCACCATCGGCTCTTCTTCGGTCAGGTAAAAGCCGACAAAGAAATTCTGCACCACGTCGAGACTGAAGAGTACGTCCATGAGGATAGAGACCGATCGCCAGCCCACACCGAACTGGAGGTCTGGGAATCCGACCTCGATCGGGATCAGAATCGCGCTGTACAGCACGATCATCATGATGAGCGAGTCCCACACAAGTTTTGCGTTCGTACGCGGGTCGATCACTGGGATTGCCAAGCACGGGAAGCGACGGCGATGCTGGTTGTAGAATTTGCTCCACCGGAGCGCCACGCGCGAGTGGTGATTTGTCTCTTCCGCTAGCACACAAACCGAAGCCCGAGACTGGTGTGAACGCGTTGGCGATCCGTTGACCGAGCCCTCGCACAATGAGCCTCTGGTGGATCCCGTTCGGCCGACTGAACCTGTTCGACCCACAGAGCCTGCTTTTCCAATAGAGCCTCTGTCGGCGTTGCTGCTGTCGCGCACTAGAAAACCTTCTCTTCCGACGGAACCCTGTCTCGGAGTCGTCAGTGCCACCGAAATCGACCCTAGAACCTGCGAGCCTCTTCGACCCTCAGCGCTGGCTTTCGATGGCGAGTTTACTACCAACGCGGCCTTTTCCCAGTTGGTGGGGGAAGCGTGAGGCGCCTTGATTCTCTCAGGTGACTTCAGCTGCTCCTGGGTTTGATTTGGAGACGTATCGAGTACCAGCAGTGGCACGACATGGCTCTTCTTTCGCTTTCTTCCAGTCGACGCCGACCGAAGTAATGGCGGTAGCAGTGACTTTGGCGCTGGGTCTGGTACCGATTTCGTACTACTTGGCGCCAAGCGTGGACACTCTCTAGCGCCATCCATCCATGCACGCTGGTTCTTGACGTCGAGTGAGCTATCTTCACGCGGGCCAGTGCCGAAAAGCTGAAGCCTGAATGGCACACCAGCAGACGAAGAGCAGGCGGTGTAAGCACACGTAACTCTCGCAATAGACAAGTCGTTCGACCGCATCAAGTGGTTCCTTGCGAAGCTCACTCTCTGCTCTGCTGGCGGTTCGTACTTGATCAGTTTCGCGACGTTTTTCTTTTCTTGGCCACACAGCGAGTGACAAAGCCACGCTCTCTGGTAGAAGTGTAACGGAGGCGCTCTCTTCTCATTCTCACCCTCAACACCGTTGCTCAGGAGGCTATTTCCGCTTGTCTGCACGATTTCATGGCTGGTAGGTTTGGGCTCTGCTTCCGTTTGTGTCTTGCTTGCTCGCATGTCAAATCTATCTTGAATCCTTTAACCATGACGAATTAGTGTTCGCCGCCCTAGGCATTTCTCTAATCTTTCACTTTGCAGTGTGCGGTAGATACGTCGTCTCGGTCGATGGGGAACACGGTCTCAGACCCCATCCGCCGAAACACGGTCATGCAGTCGATCTCGCGGCAGATCGTCCTTGCGTTTGGAACGATGAAAACGTTCCACACCTTCGGCAGAAACGCGCTGACGAGCCCCGTGATAGAGCAGAACACGCAGCAGAGAAAGAGTCCCGTGATGCCTCCGGCGCGCAGGATTCCGTAGAACTCGCGGCCGAAGGATACGTACGAGGACATGAAGAACACCACGACCCACCAGAACGAGAGCGACGCCAAGGCGAGCAGCCACATGACTCGATGGTTGGATGACACCTCCATCAGCAGCCTCATGTTTGCAAGGAAGACGACCGTGAAGTTTTGAGCGAGCCCCATTGACCACAAGTCGTTGTCCTTCCCTTCATTGGACCACGGCACGAGAGGGATCAGCTTGGCTGGCACGAGAATGATCAAAATTGAGGCGATCGTCGCTTCGAGCATCCAGTAGACGAACACCTTGATGTTGAGAAACGCGTGCAGGAAGCCATCTTGGTAGAGCTTTGGGTAGAGCATCGACGTCTGCGCAGAGATGTCTTCGTCCAGCACTGCAAAGTAGAGCACTGGCAGCGACGTAAAGCAAATGTTGAAGAGCTGCAGCAGCGTGTCGTAGTACGTGCTTTGACCAGAGTAGAGACAGTAGCACCCGTAGACAAACTGCGGGAGCACGAGCAGCACGTTCTTGTAGAAGGTGTACAGCGTGAGGATCGACACGCGGCGATTCATCCGTCTGCCGTGCACGAGAATGAGTCGCTGTAGATGCTTGAACATCGGGATCGAGTAGTCGCTTGCATCGGATGCCTGCTGCCCTTCTTCGCCGGCGATACCCACGCCGATGTGAGCGCGCTGGATCATCGGCACATCGTTTGCACCATCGCCCACCGCCATGGTGATCTTTGTGGGGAAGAATTGGCGCACCATCTCGACGATGAACTCTTTCTGCTTGGGGCTGATGCGCGCGCAGAGCACGGATTCGCAATGCATACAGAGTGAGAGGAACTCGCTCTCGATGCCAAAGGCTTTGATCGCTTCGACTGCCGCGTCGTTGAGCAAAAGCGCCATCGGCTGGTGCGTGCTGTCGTTCTGCGCACTCGCCAACTCTCTCTGCAGGACCCCAATCGCTGATGTCTTTGATTTGAGCAATTGGTTGTCGATGAGCTTGATCAGCTTCATCTCGCTCGACACCAGGCGGACCGAGTACGCTACATTTGTTGCAGTATCTGGTCGATCTCCTGTCAGCATCCACACTTTGATACCTGCCGCACGGAATTTTTCGAGACACTCGGGAGCACCTTCCTGGATTTTGTCCTCGATGCCGGACACGCCGACAAATATGAGCTGCTGCTCCAGTTCGGTGACGACGCGATCCATGCCTTCCTCGGAGCCTTCTTTGTTTGCGCTGTCCCGCGCAGCGATGTACTTTTCGTGCCACGTCTG
Organism: Globisporangium viniferum; assembly: GCA_023333705.1. Classification (NCBI taxonomy): domain Eukaryota; phylum Oomycota; class Peronosporomycetes; order Pythiales; family Pythiaceae; genus Globisporangium; species Globisporangium viniferum. The sequence continues at coordinate 22,330 of JAASFI010000306.1, forward strand.
GTACTCTTGCTCAGAGATCTGTCGCTCTGCGATGCAGAGAACACGGAGACCGTTGGAGCTATACACCTGCATCTGCTCCTTCGCCTGCATCACTTTCCCGCCGTGGTTGCGATCACTCAACGATCCTAAAATGACAGAGTCGGCTCCTTTGCAAAACAGGACCAGGCGACCAGTAGCGCGCTCGCGGCACAGGATCGAGCTCTTCTTGCGGTCGCTTGTAAACTCGAACAGATGGAGAATTTCATACGCGACTTCTTCGCCGTAGACGCGCAAGAAGATGTGGGTATTGTCTCGCCGCCGAAGCTCAATTCCAGCTCGGGCAGCCGCCATCACGAGCGCGCGTTCGTCCGGTGATGGCCCCGAGTATTCGAAGATTGGGTCTCCTGTTGAGGACGAGGACGACACGACGCCAGGAGAGATGGAGTTGTTCACCGCGAGATTCAGAAAGAACCGGTGCACCTGCGGGAACTTCTGCACCACGAGAACGTTCTTTGATGAGGTAGAAAGATCGAGGCGAGGAGATCGCGGCGATTGCTCGATCTGTCGAAGCGTGCCATCTGTGCTATGGTAGCTGTACGTCTTCCCGTCCACGTGGCAAGTACGGAACTCCATTCGGTTGCAAGTCAGCGTCCCTGTCTTGTCGGTGAAGATGTGTTCGACCATGCCGAGCTCCTCGTTTAGCTCCGACGACTGCACTCGCACGACATGCTTTTTGTCAGTGTCTGTAGTAACCACACCTGACTCCGAGCTCACTCGCATCTCTCTGTCACTTGTGATCACAAGCGACTGGAAATATCGCGTGAAATCGATTGTGACCTGCAGCGAGATCGGCACAAAGTTCGAGAAGAGCAACATGTAGGCGAGAAACAGCCACATGTAGTCAATTGTACTCGCATCTTTCGTGACGTCTGCAATGTACGGGTTGTTCTGAACGCTGCTGGAGCTAACCAAGCGCTTCTCGATCAGCACAGCCACCACGAGGATCACAATCTGCGCCAGCACCACCCACAGAGTGATCTTGTTGATGAACTTGTACAGCCAACTCATCTTGACGGGGGTGTCGGAGGAGTTTTGGCGGACTCGAGTGTCGTCGCCCGTGTAGATCACGCTGCCGACAATCCAGTTTGTGTCCTTGAGATGCGTACCACGGAGTAGGATGTGGGAGATGTCCAGCTCAGCGATCTGCCCACTGGGGAACAACACCGAGCCTTTGAACTTGTCGATGCGCCGATTTGGAGGCTCGCACTCCAGCTTGATGCCGCTGAGATTGTTGAGGACGTCTGCATCGAATCGCTTTCCATCTTGAAAGAACGATATGGCGTACACGGACTTGCACAGCTCGGGATGCACGTAGCGAGGCTTCAGCGAAGACTCTCCGTCCAGATTCGCAGTCGTGACGTAGCATTGGCCATTCGCACTGTTGCTTGTCGCGATGATGACAATGTCTGCAGGGATCGCCTCATTCTGCGCAACGTGGACCAGTTCGCCCACTTTCAAGTCGGCGCATGTTGCTTCAGCAAAGTGGGTTTCAGAAAAGTGCAACTTGTTTACTGGCGCGAGGTTCTGCTGGTCGTCAGCTCGATGGCGTTGCAGATCTTCCACGAGGTCCCGCACTCCACTCACCACCATGATGAAAAACAGCGGGACGATCATTGTTGGCACGCCACCGGATGAAGTCACGTCTGGGAGCAGCTGCAGCGCCGTGATGAACAGGAAGTAGATGTTCGAGAACCGAGTGAACTGCTTGAACAGGTTCTTGGGGACAAAATTGTATGCAGTGTAGACGGACGTCTTGACCGCATTCGACGGGAACGGCTCAACTTGGTCCTTGGTGCCAAGCAGAACTCGCCGACTCATGACTGGCATCGACACTTTTCTGTTGTCGGTAAAGACTTTGGTGGAGGAAGTGATCATCCTGGACTTGTACGCGTCGTGCACCATCTTCACCTCCGCGGCGACCCAACAGAAGCTACTGTCTCTGAGTCAGTTTTGCCGCTTGGTCTCCTGGACAACCTTAGAGTGATGAAATGATGTTCCTCGTTCCAGCAAATGCCCACAGTAGCAATAGAATAGTTGAAACTCTGCAGCTTGGCTCCAGCGCGCTCCTCAAAAATAGCCGAGAGCTCTCATCAGATTTGTATCGCGCTCAAACATTTGAACAGTGCTCTAAAGCAAAAAAGGCAGCATAAAATTAGTTCCGCATCAGGCAACAGGCAAAAATCTTGGCCGAGTTGTCTCTCCTCATCTAGCAAAAAGCGTATTTTTTTTACTGAACTCACCATCGACCCGAGTTTAGACACAGCGGCGATTTTGATGTTGTTTGTCTCTGACGTCCTTCAAGTGCGCCACCAGTTCGCTTTGTTTAATCGCCGTGATCGCTCGATGCGCTAGCCTCCAGCCATCGAGCATGGGCTGTACCGAAAGCAAAGCTGATCTTCATCTTTTCGAAAGATTCGCTGCTCAGCTGAAGAACCCCAAGGTCATCGCAGTGATGGACGCACTCGCAAGTCCGTGATCTCAGTATCCATACCACAATCAGCTGTCGGCTTCACATAACTCACATGAACTCCTGGCGTGTCCTTTCTAGTTGATAGACGCGACGTCGGGTTGCGCTTGTATCGGGTCTTTGCATCCATGGACTTGGAGTGAGTGAGAACCACCAGCTTGCACTACTAACTCGGATGACGTCTGAATCTGTACTGACTTTCTTGTCCATCCTGGATTGATCCAGCGGTAGCAGCTCGATCGATTTGGACGAGCTCCATTGCTACTTTGCGCTACCCCGGACGACGTTTTCGGACCAAGTCTTCAGCGGATTAGGTACGATCGAAGCTCGAGTCACCGCAGCCAGCTTCCTAAGTCCTGGGCTCACGCTTTCATTTCATTTTCCCGTGCGACTAGGCAAGCAGGCGTCAGCTCGCGCAGTAACTTTTGACGGTATGAAGCCGACATGATTTTAATCTTGCGATGGAGATATTGCTGACTCAGGAACTCGAATGTGGCAGACTTCATCACGAACATCTGGAATTTCTGCACGATGACACCGAGCGACCTGTTCAAGCATGTCTTCCAAATTTACGGCAAGTCGGTTGTCTCTCATGCTGCTTGAAGGAAGGATTTCGTGCAGCACACAGATCATTTGTGCTCACATGCTCGGTTTGCTCGCAGACGACGATCACAGCGGAACTTTGGACACAGCCGAGTGCGACAGCTTGTTTCGTCTGCTCTATCACACAGACGAGCTCTCTCCCGACATCAAGAAAATCCTAGCCGACGTCGACTCCAACAGCGACGGGTTGCTCAGTCTCGGTACATTTCCTTATTCCGTTTCTTCACCATGCTTCACATCTCTGCGTACCATTGATGAAGCTAGCCTGTTCGTTTGTGCAGACGAATTCTTGCAGCTCTGTTCACGAAATAAAATGCTCATGAGCCCGATCTTCACTTTGCAATCGAGAGCTCGAGAAAAGGTTTGCACTCACACACGCTGCTGATTCTCAGAGGTACTGGCTGGGGACGTGGCGATGCCTAATTTGTGCTTGGTGTTTCAGTGTCTTGGTGCATCGTTCTGGTCAAAAGAAAGCAAAAAACGTCCGACGCTGTTAGCGGGTCAGCATGATATCTTTTCATTGACTCAAAAAAATCTGCTTCAGAAAGAACCGAAAGAAGTCAGCGCAATTCCTACCAAGGAACCATTTGTTCCAGTCGTCGACAAACCACCCACTCAGCCACCGACCTTGCAGCCAAAAGCATCCGAGCGTCTGGCAGCAAAACAGAAGCAACAGGAGCTGAAAGCGCTTGAAACGTGGATCCAGGAGCATCGACAGCAACCAGTAATTCACGACTATTTCGTGGCGTTTTCGGACAAGTTCATGAATGCTTCGCGGCCGAAGCGACTCCTCGAGATCCCCAGACCTAGTGCAGACGATGTGAAGCTCATCACTGAGCTGCGGTATAGTGCTGCAGTGAGCGCAAAGAGTGCGTCCTGCGCAGTTAGAATTCGTTTGTTTGCTTGCTCACCTTTACCTTCATCAAACAAATCTCTGTTTTCGCTTGCTCTGTGTCTCCGCTGATCCAGGATTCGACGCGGCGAAGGCAAAGATGACTGAGCTCTGGGAAATCGAGCAGCAGAGCATGATCGAGAAGCGACACGAGGCAGTCAAAGGCATGGTCAAAGGCGTGTCAGCGAAGACGTTGCTCAAGCAAACCGGCAAGCAGGTACACTATTTCTTACCTCGACACTTTGAGAAAGCACAGCATCTTGACAGCAATCAATCTCCAATTATCGCAGTCCGCAGCGTCTGCAGTCGGCAATTATCTGCAAAAGAAGCTGGACGAGGCTGAGCAGGACGTTCGGCGCCAGGTTCAGGAACGGTGGGAGACTCTTGATCGCGCAGCCACCCACATCGCTCAGCAGGACCTCACAGCGCTTGACGAAGCGAGCAATCGCCAACCGGTTGGCTCGCTCTTTGCAAAGGATGACAGCGGCCGCTATTCTGCGCGTTCGGCGTTCGGTCACGAGCGGACCAAGGTCGTGCCAATCGACGAATCAGAGGCATGGACAGAGCACTTTGACGAAGCCCAGGGTCGCTATTACTACGTGTCGTCGCTTGGGTACTCTACTTGGGACCGCCCCGAATCGTATGTCGCACAGTGAGCGACGGTAGTTCTTGAGCGAGCGAGTCCAATAGCACTCTACACACCACACACCACTTTTAGGGTCAACATGAAAAAAAGACACTTGCGGATTCTTTTGAAGAAAAAAATGGATGTGGGCGAATATAAAGATGGATGCAAACGGTGTTGACACACACGACTGGCGATGATTGGTAGCGTTCATCTGCTGCACGAGACGGAAAAAGCAAACCGCACCGTCACTCATCGATGGCTGTTTGACGTAGCAGCTGCCTGGCAATGCGACTGGACGCGACTCTCGTAGCCTTTCCACACTTGGCACGTGAACGCCAGGTCTTCGCGGAACACGTCGCTTTTCTAGAGAAGATGAACGGGATCACCGCACACAGTGAGCAAAGTATACCAGTTGTAATGGTTACAGAAACACACACGCCATCGCACCTCGATCTGCGTGTTGATCTCCTTCATGACTTCGTTCAGTCGCGCCACTGAGCCTGTGATGCGCTGCAGCAGCGCCTATACAAACACGCCCACGGCACAGCAACGCAAGTTAAAAAAAGGCTGGTGGTGTTGCTCGTTGTCACGCTGGCTGACGCACCTTTTGCTTCTCTTCATGCGGATCTACAACATACGAGCAGCGCACATATAGAACAATCACAAAGTGAGCGCGCATGGCAGACAGCGTTACACGTGCACACACACACGCGCACGCAGGAAGAGCGAGAGCGAGAGAGAGCGCACGTACTCTGCATGGCTTCGTTTGCTTTTTGGCTTTCAGTCGCGAGACTGAGTGTCAAATTTTAAAATTTTGACACTCAGATTCGTGACGAAATATTTCGGCTCTATATAATTGGTAGAAATGAGCGATTTGGCCAAATATCCAAAGATGAGGTGGGAAATGCGTGCCAACTTGAGTCGAGTCTACCAGCTTTTAAGAGACCTCGTACTACATTATGGCCATTATTCTCTCATACCAGTGTGCTTAGTGTGTTTCCGGCTCGAGCTGCTTGCAAGGTTTCCTTTAGAGCTCAGTATTTCGCTATGCAGCATTAATCTTCAAGTCTGATGTACTCTGCAACATCCACCAAGAAGTATGAACAACCGCAACTCTCACATTGTTGCGGTTGTTCAGGAAGGTAGTAGGAACGTTTCTCGTTCATGACTCCCCATCGACTTTGAGTTGGTGCTGCCAAGGTTGGTCACTTTGAAATGGACACTTTGCTTTGCTCATCTCTACAGTAGCTTCTTTGCATAACTATGACTCTCATGCTTCTGCTAGGATTTACTTGCTCTCTAGTTACCCGCGTCGCAGGTCGCTCGCGATCCAGGCGACCACCGACTGGAGCAGCTCCTGGTCATGGCGCGTGAGCTCATCACTCAGTTCGGCGGACTGACCGTTCTGGTGGTGGTGGTGGTGATGCTGGCGTCTTGGCTGCTTTTGCTGGAGCTGCTGCTGGCGGTTCTGCTGGTAGATCTCTGCGCGCAGCGAGTGCAGACGCACCAAGTGGCGGTGGAAAGCCGCCTGGATACGCTCACGGAGCACCATCACCGCTTTCGCCTCCTCTGCGGATTGCATCTCAAACACGATCCACTCGTCCAGCACAAACTGCCAGCGGCGCTGCTCCTGCTCCACCACCTCTCCGTTGTCACCAGTGATCGTCTCCGTAAAGACCCGCTCTTCGATCTTGACCAGCTCGTTCTTGCCCATGAACAACAGCGGAAGGAGCATCGACGGCAGCTTGGATCCGTATTTCGCCACACGCGTGCGCTCCGACTGCATCATCTCGTGAAACACAATCCAGTCGATCTGGCCTGCGCCGCCATTGTCGTCAGCATCGTCAGGTGCACCGTACTTGCTCTTCGAACGACCTACCTTCGCGCTCGATGACGTGCTGGCCCACGTCAACACGGACGACGAGTCCATCTTCACCTTGACTTTCTCCTTCGAGGTCCAGTTGCGACTCGTGGACGTCGTCGGCGTGAAGAGCGCGTTCGGGTACATCCCCGCTCCGAGTGCCATCAAGTACGTCGTGAGCTTGTCGACACCGGTCGCGGGTGCGAAAAGCTGCGTCTCGTAATCCATGCCCAGCTCTCCAAGCTCTTTCTGCGACTGGCGGTAGATCGAGAAGATCTGGTCCAGCGTCTGGCGGTGCAGCATGTTTCTTCGGCAGAACCCCTCGAGCTCGTGGTACGACCGCGACGGGAAGCTCGCGTACGCTTCGAGTGCCTGCATGAGGACAAAGTGGTCGCTCTGCATCGGGATCGGCGTGTTGCGCATGAAGTTCTGCTTGGAAACCTCCACGCGACGCAGCTCGTCGCTCGTCATGCCCAAAAAGTTCAGGAACGGATCGCGATACCCGCTCAGCGCGCACGTGGTCTCGAGGATCATGTCGAAGCTTCCCAGGAAATGACCCCAGAGGATCAGCTTCCCCATCTGCACCGACACACCGCCATTGCAGACGTGCCCCAAGTGCCAGCCAAAGAGCGTCAGTCCTCCTTCCTGAGTCTCGAGCGCACCCATGTCGCACAAACGCTGCAAGGAAGCGTCGATCGCAGTCTCGCTTGGCGGGTCCATCGCCTCCATGAGGAACTCCTTCGCGTCGCTGATGTGCAACTTGTTCTCAAACTGCAGCAACTTGATCTGCAGGAGCAGCTCTTCGAGCGGAGTCGTCAAGAGCTCGGGCACCATGAACTCCTTCATCGCACTGTCGTACCGCGAACGAGAGAAGAGGCGAAAGCAGACGCCAGGACGAACGCGTCCAGCGCGTCCCTGGCGCTGCACACAATTCGCCTTTGCGACCCAGGTCGTCTGCAATCCCATCACAAACGATGAGCTCGAGGTCGTCGCGAGCGCATGCGCTTGCTTGGACTTGCCGCAATCGATCACAAACACCACGTCCTCGATCGTGAGACTCGTCTCCGCGATGTTGGTCGCCAGGATCAGTTTGCGCTTGCCGCGCGGCGGCTTCATGAACGCGCGTCGCTGCTCCTGAGCGGACAGGCGCGAGTGCAGAAGCGCAATTTCGAACGTTGACGCCGTGTGGTCGTTGCGCAGCAGCGCTCGCTCCAAGTACGAGATCTCTTCCCATCCAGGCAAGAACACCAGGATCGCTCCTTTCGGGTCCTTTGGGTCAAGCGGGAAGCGACGATCAATCAAATCGAGAAGCCGCAGCAAGACGTCGTAGTCGACAGCCTGGTCGCGCTTCAGCGCGTCCTCGTCCTTTGCGTACGAAGACAGCAGCGACTCCTTCTCTTCCTGCGTGATCGCACTCAGTTGATGTTGCAGCGCCTCCAGCGTGTTGGGTGGCACCGAGCTTGCCTTCTTCTTCGGTTTCTCCGACTTGGCTTTCTTTGGCTTCTTCTTAGGAGCTTCATGCTGCACTTCGCCGAAACACATGGCAACGTGCAGGCCGAAAGCCTCTTCATCCGCAAAGCCGCTGCCGTTGCACATTGGACAGAGCAACCCCGAGTCTTCTTCGTCACCTTCGTTATCGTCATCACCGTCCGCCGCAGCGTATGCATCCATGGAGAAATCCGTCTGCTCTCGGTTCAGCAGCGCGAGCGCGTCTTCGAGGAACAGAGTCGTAACAGGATAGCATCGCCCGCCCGCCATCTCGAGCATCGGCGCCTTGTACTCGGGCTGGAAATACCGCGCGAACTTCTCCACCTGGATCGTGGCGCTCATGAGGATCACCTTGAGGTCCTTGCGCTGCTTCAAGATGCTCGTCTTGAGCAGAATTAGCAGGTAGTCCGTGAACTGATCGCGCTCGTGCACTTCGTCGAGAATCAGATGCGAGAACCCGAGCGCGAGCGGATCGCTGTTGAGCCATTTCAGTAGCGTGCCCGTCGTGCAGAAGATCAGTTTGGACTTCTGCGCGTCGAACGATGAGTCAAAGCGGATCGCGTGACCAACTTCCAGCGAGTCTGGCGTTCCAGAGCCGTTCACGCCCGTGGTCGCATTGCTGCTGCGCTCGCGGGCGACACGCTCGGCGAGCGAGATCGCGCTCAGTCGACGCGGCTGCGTGCAGATGATCTTGGTCTGGTCGATCTTCCCGTTCGCGATCGCGTCGTCCAAGAGGAACTGCGGGATCTGCGTGGACTTGCCACAGCCCGTGTCACCCGAGATCACGATCACCTGGTTCGACGCGACGAGCTTCAGGATCTCATCGCGATACGAAAACACCGGAAGGTTCATCGACGCAGGCGACGGCGCCTTTGGGGCCTGCGGGTTCTTCGCGGGGGCTCCTGGCTGTAGCGGGCGGAATTGCGAGCGTCCGACGCTTCGCTCGTGGCTCTGCACGTAGGACGCCATGGAGCGCGAGTGGATCGCCGACCACTTCTGGACTGGCGGTGGGAATTTGGACAAGTAGTCGGTAATTGGCGCAGGCAACCACTCGCACGTATCGTGGTTCACTGCCATCGGCGCCAGACGCAGCGAGACCTCCTCCATCTTGGCGTTCTTCTTCACTTTCGCGACGTGGATGAAGCGCGTGTCACCCTTGCCCGAGCTTTTCGAGAACAAGCCGTACTTCTGCGCGAGCGAGTGGATGTAGCGCCGCTGCGTGTTGTCGTAGTCTGTCGGGAAGCTCATTTCGTTGCGCGACCCGTCTTCGACCAGCTCCTGCAGCTGCGCGTTCACCTGCATGCAGAACTCCTCGTCGAGGTTGATGCTGGCGTTCGGGTAGCCGGGTTTCTTGCTGAACCGCGAGCTCGTGTCGTCGCCGTCGCGCTTGCGGTAGCCCTCGCTACGTCCGCCAAACGCGTTGTCGTTGCGTCCACCGCCACGGCCTCTTCCTCCACCATGGCGTCCACCGCCATATCCTTCGCCTCTTCCGCGGCCACTACGCCCGCCGTCAAAGTCGCCTCGACCACGACCTCGACCGCCACCACCACCGCCGCCACCACCGCGATCAGAGAACCCTCCGCGTCCACGCCCGCCTGCGTATCCGTCGCCCCCACGGCCCCTACCGCCTCGCTGCGAGTGACGCGATCCACTTGGCTGCTCCACGTTCATGGTGTTGCTCTGATTGACTTTTGAGCTTGAACACGAACTTGATCATGTTGGGTGGTGGCGCTTTTGATTTCGACGCTGTTTTCGACATTGGCCTTGGTAAACAAGGCTAGCGTTAAGTTCGCACGTCAAAACTTGCTCATTCCCGACATTAGAGACGATGCGCATCTGTCATTTTATCATTTTGACTGTGAAGTTCGGCAGGAGGATCTGCGTGACATGCATGACCGAATCTGACGCTATATGTGTTTGCCTCTCTTTATCTTCATTGCAGAACTAGCAACAGCAAAACCAACAACTATGACCGTCGATCTCACGCGCGAACAGATGAAGTCCTACTGGGCCGAGCACAGGTGTGTCTCTAACGAATGCCGTGTGGTTCTGTCTGCTGCGATTGATTGCCTGATTGAGACTGACATGTCTGTTGTGATTGTGTTTGTTTCCCACTACAGCTCGTCGACCACCATCGAGACCATGATGCTCGACACGAACGCCAAGACCCTGCACGAGTTGGAGATCCCCGAGATCCTCGAGAAGGCACCAGCCATGGAAGGCAAGGACGTGCTGGAGCTGGCGGCGGGCATCGGCCGCTACACGGGTATCATCGGCCAGATTGCCAAGTCTGTCACCGCCGTGGAGTTCATCGAGGATTTCCATAATGCGAACGCCAAGGTGAACGGCCACTTGGGCAACATCACGTTCCTGTGCCAGAACGTCGTGCACATGGAGGCGAAGCCGAACTCGTTCAACGTGATCTTCTCCAACTGGATCTTCATGTACCTGAGCGACGAGGAAGTGAAGGCTTTCGCGCAGAAGGCGGTCAAGTGGCTCCGTCCAGGCGGCAAGCTCTTCTTCCGCGAATCCTGCTTCCACCAGTCGGGCGACGTCAAGCGCGGCGTGAACCCAACCAACTACCGCCACCCAAGCTTCTACGTCAGCGCCTTCGGCTCGGTCGTCTCGGAAGAAGCCGTTGGCGTCGGTTTCCTCAACTTGGACTCCTCGAGCAGCGTCTCCGTGTACCGCAAGATCAAGAAGAACAACGGTCAGGTGTGCTTCAACTACACCAAGGTGACGCCAGCTCGGTCACGACGTTCCAGAAGTTCCTCGACGAACAGCAATACTCCAACAAGAGCATCACTTGCTACGAGAAGATCTTCGGCAAGGAGTACGTGAGCACCGGCGGCCAGAGCACGACCACGGAGTTCGTCGAGAAGCTCAACCTGAAGAAGGGCGAGCGCGTGCTGGACGTCGGCTGCGGCATTGGCGGCGATGACTTCTACATGGCGCGTCAGTTTGGCGTCTCGGTCGTCGGCATCGACCAACATGGTGCACCGCGCGCTCGAGATCTCGATGAGCGACACCAGTACGGACGTGGAGTTTGAGATCTGCGACGCCACCGTCCGCGATTACCCAGCCGAGTCGTTTGACGTCGTATACTCGCGCGGCACGATCCTGCACATCGCCGACAAGGAAGCGCTCTTCGCCAAGTTCTTCAAGTGGCTGAAGCCTGGCGGCCGCGTGCTCATCTCGGACTACTGCTGCGGTGAGCAAGAGCAGAGCGACCGCTTCAAGGCGCTCTTTTGGTACAGTGAGCGCTGCTTTGCGAGTGTCTTGCCGCTCTTCTCTGCTCTATCCACTTTCTTCTGCAGCTCAGGGTATTTCTGTAAAATCGCCAGCGAGATCACTGCGCGAGGCTTTCCCTTCAGTAGCAAATCTCGCGCTGGACCGGATGGAATATCGACGAGCTCCCCAACACGCTCTTCCCTGCAGAGCGATCAGTGTAGCGTGAGTATTGATTGATGTCTTCCAAAGAGTCGGGCAATCTGTACAACTGATTCTAACAGCAGCAACGTACCACAATGACACGAACGAACAGAGAACGTCACGAGTGGCACTTCGCACTTGTTGCGCCGGATCTGGAAGCCCACGGCGGATGATTTTCACCACCTCGCTGTAATACGGCTCGATTTCGTCTTTCTGCCAGCACGCGAGGATCACGGCAAGTTGCTTCAGCATCAGCACTCGGGTTTTCTCTGCGTTTTCGCAAAAAAACGAGTGAGTTAGATAAACGCCACCAACTAACTACCTAAATAGGCAATGTGAGCTTTTGGATCAAGCTACAAGCGCAAACTCACCTTGTGGAGACTGCGCGAAGATCTTCTTGAAAAACTGCAGATCGTATCGAACGTGCTCGGAGATCACCTTGAAGAGCATCGCGCCAGGCTGACGCACAGCACCGGACGCTCCTTTCGCTGTGCTCACCAGCGATGGCAGCAGATCGTTTGCCACTTCACGGAAGTCTCGCTTCATGACTTTCACCATGCGCGCGATATGCGAGCACACTTGGCCGGCCAGTTTCGACCTGAACCCTGTAATCTGTGCGCCGAGCTCATTCTGCATTCATCATCATCAGCAACAACAACAGGCAACAGTGTCAGCGTGCATCACTCCACAAGTACGCTACTCTCGTTGCACCACGAACAACTTGAAAGCCAAACTCACGGAGATCTGTAGAAGCTGATGCGCGACGTCTCGCATCGACTGCTGGTGGCCGAGCGTCTCGATCGCGTGGGCCAGCTCGTCCAGCGCGCTCGAGATGTCGTTCCACTCCGCGTCCGCTGCCGCCAGCACCTGCTGCGTCAGCTGCACCTGCTCTCACGTACCACCAGCACCAGCACAGCGAAGATGAGTGCACACAAGCGCACAAGCACGCCTTGCGGTTCGACCATGTAAACAAAGTCGTCATGCTCCATCAGCGCGCGCGCACGCACCTGCCGCACCACGCGCTCCACGCTCTGTTGTTCAGCGCGCCGGCTCGTTGCAGTCAGTTGTTGCCGCGGATTCCACACAAGAAGCGCGCGCTTTTTCTCACTCGGTCGGCTCACGTCGACACCAGAAGCGACTTCAGCAAAGTAACCAATCGTAACATCCATTTGAAAATGTAAAATTTAGCTTTCCTTTGGAGAAAAGCATAACTCTGCTCAGTACATTTCATGCCTCTCAGTACATTTGTTATAGTTCATGTTTGTGGCTTCACTTGGACAAAGACTGAAAAAGTGTGGTGTACAGGTGGTGTGGTTTCGGATATAATCTTGCACTGATTTAAGTTAGCTGTACTTGGTTTCCGAAACAAAGTACTGTTTTACGTGCGTCGACTTAGCACGTACTGAGCTAAGAGAAGTCTGTGTGAATGACTTAACATGCACTGATTTAAATTAGTTCGTGCGGATGAAGCCCACGCGAACGAAAATGCCGCCTATTATTATTGTGCGCAGCGTCTACCATCCGCAATAAGTACAGAAGGATCACCACCACAACCGTCACCAACGCCGACAACAATGCCACAACAACATCAAGAGAGACGGTTCGAGAAGCAAAGAGTCCTGTTTGACG
>JAASFI010000307.1:0-35328 GCA_023333705.1 Globisporangium viniferum
CAAGTCAACATCGTGTGACTTGCCAACGGAGATCTTCATCTTCATCCAGTCAATGCTAGGTTGGAAACGCTTCAACCACGGCATGCCCAGGATGATATCAAACTTGTCATCGAGGCCGAGTAAAATGAACTCGTCTTCGCCTCGGAAATCTTCGCACTTGATTGCCAAGCGCACCACGCGCTTCGGCATCTTCACATTTGACCCATTTGCCAACCGGACAACCATCGTCTTCTCTTCATTCGCATCAGGCACGAAGACACCATGCCTGACGATCACTTCATTTCGAACAAAGTTGTTCGACGCACCAGTGTCAACCAAAGCTCGTAGTGGCGTTGCAATACCGTCTACATGAGCTTTGTGAACGATCAAACTTGACGTTTGACTGACACTCTTCTCACTCATAGTGGAAACTGCATGTGCTTCATGCACATAGGGGCCAGAGTCCTGTGTCTCCACAACATCCACAGTCCTCTTTTCCGGGCCTGTAGGAGGCCCCGCCCCTACTGTCCATTCCCATTTTTTGGCCCAGGCAACCGCTCGAACCGACGACCGTAAGAACGATCGTGGCTGTTTGAACGAGCACCCTGTGTCGTTTGCCGACCCTGCAAAGACACCTTGCAGTTCCGAGCAATGTGACCCGGCTTCCCACAACGGAAACACTTCCCGTCGTTGCGAGGACGCTCATTTCCAGGCGTGAAAATGTACGAGATGTCCATTGGTTCTGGACCGTCGTGCGCGACATTCGTTTGTCTTGGTGGTCTTGATGGGAACCCTTGGAACTTCGCTTGCTTGATGCTGAACTCTTCTTGTATCGCACGGTTGATGGCTTCGTCAAGCGTCTTCGGGTACTCACGGAACAGTTGGCTCCGGACCAGACCGTCGTTCAAACCCGTCATGAACGTCACGACTTGGGTTGGGACGTCAATCGGCTCGTCCACGATGCTTGAAACCAAATAGCGAGCTCGCTGCGCGTATGAATGCAGATCAAAACGACCTTGGCGCAACTTCAGAAACTCGGCGCGCGCACGGAACTCACTCTGCGGTGGTTCGAACGCCGTCTTGAGCTCTGCCTTGAAATCGTCGTAGCTGTAGAAGCAGTTTGGACCGGCCAAACGCTTTCCGAATGCCCAGCTCTTCGCACGACCCGCAAGTTTGGACATCGCGAACAACACTTGCTGTGAGGGGTCACGGAGTTGTCTTGCAGCCACTGCTGAATCCAACTCGACGAACCATCTCGAAAGAGGCTCGTTCTCTCCGCCGCGATACGGAGACACGTTCAGCTTCAGAGGCACCGTCCTGAAAGACGAAACAGGGGTTGCGACCTGCTTTCGAGATTCGACAATCTCGTGGTGCATGAAACTGACTGCAGCGTTCTTCTGGGCTTCAGGAGACGCCAATCATAGGAGGCTGACCACACCAGCCTCTCCGATGACATCTCGCATCCGCTCCAGCGCCGACCACTCATGAGAAGACAGATGAGGGAAATGCTCATTTGTCAACTCGACAGTTTCCGGTACTGCTAAACCGAGTGGCACATCTACTCCCTCCATGTCAACAGACATAGACAAGAGCAGGTCTTGGACAGGAATGCGCGAAGTGCTTAGAGCCGCTTCGTCAATCCGTTCTTGGCTTGGCCGCTGGAAGGACCTCTCAAAGTGCTACCAGGTGTAATGGGGCGCTGTGCAACGACAGTCCCCAAAACACGGCACACACGCTTGTGCCAGAGGAAGCGATCTCCCGACTTGGAGGGAGGAAGGACGACTTGAGGGCTTGAAGGAAAAATTGCAACTGAATTGAAATGCTGTTATGGTTCCTGTCGCTACTCTTAATTAGCCTCAAGGGCTCCTAGAGGTTTTACAAGTAAAACCTACACATGCATGAATAAAACCTACGAACTGATATGTAAAACCTTGGGTACACTGTGAGGTTCAACCCATAGGACTTTGAACTTGAAGTCCTGTGGAAAGCTCCCTGCGAAGTGATTGGCCCGCGCCACTCACTTCAACTGGTAGAGACACGTCGGCCGCGTCACCAGTCTAGTTCCCCAAGCAGGAACCATCATTCTGTACTTGATTAGTACATGAATACCAATCACTCTGCACTGATTAGTACATGTGAGGAACATTCCGCACTGATCAGCACAGAGAACCTTTGTGACGTCACCAGATGACGTTACACGTGCATGCAGGGACTTGTTGTACCGTAATCCCTTTGCCTCCGCAATGCACGCTGAAGGTGGTGTGTGGCACACTAGATCTGGGGACAGATCCACCTTCATGTAGTGGTTGGTTCCAGCCCATTACACGAAACGGTACAAACCGGTCACTCTCAGTATTTCACTGAGAGTGTTTGTCAACAGCCTGCGGAGCTTTCCGCAGACTTTTGCGTAACGGGGGGCCCCGTTACAGTCTGGCGCGTGCCCTGTCTCCGTGCTCATCACCATCGAGCGACAGCAAACGTGACAACTGTGACGTGAAGCAATATTTTCAATCCGCGAGTACTATCGCTCAGCGCGTCAAGGTGGTGCGCTGGCTTAAGAAAAAGAAAGAGAAAGGGGAATTGTCGGAGGGCCTCCTCGCTCGTGCTGTGGACGAACTCCCAAGCATCTTCAACTCGTCAACTCATAACGCCAACCTGACCAAGGCTACGTCGTGGTAGAAAGGAAGAGAGAGAATTCTTGGCGCTCCACATGGCTCCCGCGAGCTGTCGACAAGAGCTGCTGGTGGTCGAAAGCGCTCATCGCGGAAGGCGCTGCGGGGACGCGGGAGACCACGAAGCGTGTTGGTATCATGGCTGTACCTAGAGCTCTTGGATGAGCTCCACCGCCTGCAAAAGGCAGGTCTGAAGTTTGATGCACCTCTCTTGCGACAGCTGGCGTTGCGGACACTCTCAAAACGCGACGGCCCCTACAATGCCAAGAGTGTGGATGACAAAGGCGCGCTCATAGAGGACAAAATCAACTCGCGGTGGATTCAGGCGTTCATGGAAAACCACCAGATTGTACTGCGAGCCCAAACTGGAAAGCGACAAGTCAGCGCAGAGAAGCAGCGGTTCATCGAGCAGCAAGTGGCCACCCATCTCGGCGAGCTGCAGCGTGGCTTTCAGTCTGGTGCGTTGAATGAGGACACGATCGAGAATGTCGACAAGACTCATTTCGTCATCGATTTCGACAACGGCAAATCGCTCAGCTTTGTTAAGGAGAAGCAGATCAAATACTCAGACGTCGAGTCCGGTGGCGAAGGAACGGCAATGGTTGTGCGAATTTCTGGTGGCGCAAGTCCGAGAATCTTACCTCCCATGATGATCTTCATGAACCAGGAGAGCAGCTACCCTATCCGTGGTGTCCTCGACAGCACGCCAGGCGTCTGCTACAGATCGGGAAGGAAAGACTGAATGGACAAGCGCATTTCCGTGAGTATTTGGGGGGAGTGGAGAGCGATGACGTCCGACCGCCATGGCCGAGAGAAGATCATCTTTCTCGACAACTGCTCGTCTCGCCTGACCGAGGAAGAGTGCCATGACGAGTTGAAGGCCCTGAAAGGGAGGCTGAAGTTCTTTCCTGCAAACGCGACCGACCTTTGCCAGCCAGCAAACTCTTTCGTCATCGCAAAAATCAAGCACGTCTGGAGCCAAAAGTGGAATGTAAAGAAGGTAGAGCTGATTGGAGGCGACAAGTGGCAAAACACTCCGCGTAAAGATGGAACCTGGTCTGGTTAGCTACGGAACCCTGGTAAGAAGTTCTTTTTTTCACTTGCAGCTGAAGTTGTGCGAGAGGTGAACGCAATGCGCGACGAAGACGGAATGGCGTACACGCGTGCTCGCGATACAAAATAACAGGAATCAGGGACATTATAAAATTATCAGTTATCAGACACACAAAGCACGTTCTGTGTATCAGATCTGAGAAAATCAATTTGCAAAAGTGATACGCTCACGCACCGTCGTCACGCCTCGAAGTGAGGTGGTCCACTCTGATTGGCACATTTTCTGCTTTCAGGTGCTGGCCCACGTTCACAGTCGAAGCTGCCAAGGACAAGCGATCTTCAGGTTCAGGTAAGCTGCCTCGGCTAATGCATCAACTAACGCTCGAAGAAGGTCGGCGTATGTACGAAAATCCCGCTTCAGGGTTCTAAAGTTGGATTGATCACTGCTCCCAACTATTGCACAATGTTGGAAAAGGGCAACCACGAACTTGAGCGGTCGAACGGGTCTCCATTCCAAACAGTTGGGTGTTTCTGTAAGAGGAAGGCTTCAAGGCATCTTGACGTGCAGAGTGACTGCTCTTTGCTTCTGATTCATTTTGTAAGAGACCCGAATCGCGAACGCCAACGTCACGAGAAGAGCTGTGTTGCCCCAGGATCTTCGCATCGTTTGGATAAGTGGGGAGGTGCTCAGATATTTTCTCCTTTTGTTTGCTCGCAGCTTTGCAGTAGTGTGTGAACACGATTGCTGGCAGCTTGCGCTTGTGAGGAAGAGGCCCTGGGAACAGATTACTGTACAGTATCAGCAGAAGGCGCGGTCGCGCCTTCTGCTCACGAGAGGGCAAAGGCAGCGAACACACCGCCGCTGTCCACGCAAGCATCGTGCATCCCTCGATGGATTCGATTCGTTCAGACTTGGCTCAACTGGAACATGGCTTCACAATGCTGTATCTTTTCAAAGGATGATGCAATGATCGATCAAAACAAGGTGGACAACATTAACGAAGGTTCGCGAATGTTGGTCTGTCGCAAATCTCTTCCCAAATGAAGTAATCCTCTAAAAGATGATTTCGTTTTTTCAACATAAAGTGGTTTGGTGCTTTCTAACATAATACCCTGTTAAATACGGTGCAATTGTCTAGCACATAGACAACGAATTTGACAGGGTATTATTTTTATAAAACACCACAGTGAATTTTGCCTCCGTCATCATCATCATCACCCACACGAACAAACCCAGATTTGCGACGGAAAAGCCACGACGACGATGGCGGACGAGCAGCACCAGCAGCAGTGCCAACAGCACGCGAGCGACAACGGCGGTGACGCACCACGTGGCCAAGCATCAACAGCAGAAGCTTCAGCAGTGGAAGTAGCCCCTGCAGCAGCTGCCAGTGCTGTCCAGGAGGCTAAAGAAGAAGAAGAGAAAGCAGCGGTGCCGCCTGCAAGAGCTGAGGCAGTGAAGCCACATGCTGCTGCTGTTGCGGAAGAGCCGCTTCTCACCGTGAACCTCAAGTTCATCCACCGCGAGCGGCTGTCGGTGCAGTGCTTGCCCACCATTTTGATCTCGGAGCTCAAGCGGAAGGTGCTTGAGGTGTACTCGCGCCATGTCGAGAACGAAGACACAGCACCAGGCGCAGGAGAAGGCGAGACGGCAACGGGCTCGCTGCGCTTGATCTACAAGGGCAAAGTGATGAAAGACGACCAGGCGCTGGCGGCTTACAACTTTGTGCACGACGACACGATCCACGCGGTGTTCGGACGACCTCAGCCCGCGGCATCTGCTGCCTCTACGAGTAGTGACGCAGCAACCAGTGCAGCAACGACGTCAGGTTCAACTGCGACTTCCTCCGCCACTTCAACGAGCAATAGTACAGGAGGTGCGACGCCTACGACTGCGGGGATGCGCGATTTCGGCAACGGACTCATGATGAGACGATTCAGCTTCGACTCGGACGAAAATTCCCCGCTTCCAGATCTGGGGAACCTCATCAACTCGATGCTCTCGAGCTTTGTGGGCGGATCTGTCCCTGAAGATGCAAGTACCACTGTCCGCTTCACCACTAGCGATTCGCCGCCAATGGGTGCTTCGTCATCGCCAGGAACTAGAACGTCGACTGTTGCAACCCCAACGACTGCACCTAGTGCTACCACTTCAGCAACACTTTCAACCTCGACATCGGCATTGTTAACCTCGAGCGCCACGAGTACAAGTAGTACTTCGACCCCAGCTGTCTCGTCTTCGACTGCGCCGGTGTCGACGCCGGCGTCTTCATCGCCGGCTACTTCTGCTCCTCTGTCCTACACACCTGTGCGAATTTCAACGCCGATTCCAGCCCAAGCGCCACCGTCGAATCTCACGGGCAATGCCACAAGCCTTTTGAATCAAGCCGCGAGTCTTCGACGAATGATCCCTGCACTCGAACTCAGTCCGCTGTCTCAGCCAGCGGGGCTTTCGATGGAGATGTACTCGTTGGGGAACGCACTGCGTGAAGCTGGCGACACGTTCCTCGCTGTGCATCGGCAGCTCCAGTTTGTGGCGACGCGCTTTCTGAACGAAAACAACTTGAACACGTCCGAGCGCCTGAGATTGAGAACGCGAGTGCATCAGCTCGTGTCCATTCTGGAGCAAGTCGGCTCTCTGTCGCGATCAGTGTCCAGCAACCTCGCTGCCAGCTCCTATGGCCCTGGAGCTGCCCAAGTGCCACCCCAGAGCAGCCAGTCTGCAAGTCACCAATCAAGCACGACTCCAACAGTTGTCCGACCTCCGACGACGAGTGTGTCAGTATCTCCAACTGTAAACATCTTTAGTGGTGGAAGTGCTCCGAGAGGAGGAGCAAACGCTTCAAACCTTGGCAACTCGATCGCAGACATTTTGCAAGTTGTCAACAGCCTTGGATCAGGACGCGCTCCAGCGACAGCAGCGACTCCAAACTCTACATCTGTACCAGGAGGGGCTACATCCACTACTACCCCTGCTGCTGCCTCGTCATCGAGTTCAACTGCTTCAAATGTACCAGGAAGTCTCGGCAGCCTGCTGAATCTTGTGTCGGCGCTCACCTCTGGAGCCAGACCTTCAACCGGATCCAGCTCGCAAGGACCAGCTGCTGCTGCTAGCCAGAGCCAGGCGACGACCAACGCAGCATCGTACTCATCAGGAAATGTACAGACGCCAGCAAATTCAAGTCCAGATGCTGGTGTCACAGCGGGCATTGCAAGTCGACCTCTGTCGATGCTGTTTTCTCAGGTAAAGAGCTGCGGCTTTCGATGGTTTGCTTTGCAAAAGCTGCAGTCGCTCATTTGTATCGTTTGGCTATGATGAACTTTAGGTGATGCAGGATATGAACACATTTGACGAGTGGGACCCTGAAGCAGCTGAAGATCTTCTCAAGCGCATTTACCCGCATCTGCGCCATCGCGTTCGATCACTGTTTGGCTCGGCTGACAACACTGCTGTACGTCACTTAGCGAAAATTGCTAAGTATCGTTTTGTGATGTGTTACTTGGAAGTATTAGACTAACCAAGATGGATGGCTTTTGTCCTTGCAGGGACAATCGTTGAGAAAGAATTGGTGCGAGAACGCGGTTGAAGAAATCGAGACGGCGATGGTGAGAGGTTCTTGGCATCAACCAAAGGGTGGTAAATGGTCTAATTTACTAACGCATTGAATGCCTATCCTTCTGCAGCGAGGTGTCTTGGGAAGCCATGCCCAGATGTACACGAGAGATACCATGCGGTGCAAAATCAACGAAGTCACGCTGGAGCATCTGCTCGAGATCCTTCTCGACCCGAATGCTGGAGATTTGCACAACCAAGCCCATATCAGCGCATCGCTCGAAAAGCTTCGGTACGTTTGCTGAACAAGATCTGCGCAATGACTGTAAACTTACACATTCTCGTTGTGGATTGTGCTGTTAGAAAATTGCTGCGCAAGTTTTGCACGACTGTGCATGCCGACATTGCCGAGCAAACCAGTCCGATCGAAGCCGTTCGTATCGCTGCAAACGTCCTCAGCAGCGTGCTGACCACTGAAGACCTGTCTGTCCGCCGATCCGCCGAAGGTCTCGCAAGCCGCGTGAATCGCGAAGCGACGTCGTTTCTGAAGACCCGAACTGCTGTACGTTGACGTTAATCCTCCTTCCGTTGTGAAAAATGGTTGTGCTGTCTGCTAACCTTTCATTGGTGTCATCGTGATGTGAACACAGTAACGAGCTCTCCACTTGCATAGATGCTTGCATGAAGTACAGTAGCGACCAATCTTCCATTTACAACATGCTCCTGTTGAAATCCGATAAGAAAATGCTAGCATCGATCTTTGCAAGCATGAATCAAATGGCGAAGATCGACCATGACTGCAAGCATGAGTCATGCTTGCCATGGGATGGCTAGCGAAAGTGGTGACGTGTTGACTTTCTGGAAAGTTTGCCCTCGAATCTATTGTTTGTTTGATCTCGAATTATGCAAATTACAAAACTAGCCTATTTGTCTATTGATTATTGCAGTCATGCGCTAAAGTGAAAGCTGTCTATATTCGTAATATTTTGACAGTATCATTCTAAAACCCGTAAAATCTAAACAGATCTTCTGAGGTCGTACTGTGTGCTCCCCTCTAAGTGCGAACTCCCCTTCCTCTCTCGGATACGCTTTTTTGCCTGTACAAGAAAGCAAAGAAGAAGACGACGACAGAAACGAGGAGTTAGGAAGCGAAGGCAACGAACGACTCGACACGATGGCCGTCACCCCCGCCACCACCTCCGGTACGCATCCATCTACTGACCCCTCCCCCCTTGTTCGTGCGCTCAGCGCTCTCTTTCCTTCATTCGTTGTATCTCGCTCTTGCTCTCGCTTTCTCGCGTGACATCTCTCTAACCAGCTCGCATTTTTGGATCTTTTCTCGATGTGTTTGCGTAGCTGCTGGCGTCTTGGCGCTCTTGGAAGAAGATGACTACGTGCTCAAGGTGCGTTTAGCGACTGAACACTTGCGTCTACGATCGCCATAATTAAATAGTAAGGATGCGAATAGCTGACGCGCGATGGTGTGTGCGTGTGTGTGATGTGATTTTAACAGGCGCACGCGCTGCAGAAATTGCACCAAGTGGTGGACCACTACTGGGCGGAGATCGCGGACGCGATCCCGCTGATCGAGAGTCTCTCGGACGATGACCAGTTCACGCACAAGGACCTCGCGGCGTCCATTGCATCCAAGGTACGGAGTGAATGAATGAAAGGAGCGCTTTGAACCCAGTCCCAGGACGCCATTTGTGCTGTGTGGATCTTTGTTGGTTGCTGACTATAAATTATTGATTTTCTTTGTAGTGTTTCTTTCACTTGGAGGAATACGAAGACGCGCTGCGCCTCGCGCTTGGCGCCGGCCAGTACTTTGACATCAACTCCAAGTCGCAGTACACGGACACGATCATCGGTGAGTTTAGTAATTAAATTTGCATTACAGTGCTGACTTTGACACTAACACTCCCCCCTTTTGTTGTTCCCAATAGCTACCTGCATTGATGAATACATTGCGATCCGATCGAAGGAGGACGAAGAGGCGGAAAAGAACATCGACCCGCGCCTCACGGCCGTCGTCGAGCGCATGTTTGAGCGCTGCTACGCGTCGGGCGAGTTCAAGCAGGCGCTCGGCATTGCGCTCGAGGCGCGCCGTCTCGACCAGGTCACGGAGTGCATCAAGCGCTCGCCGGACGTGTCGGCGGCGCTCGCGTACTGCTTTGAGATCTGCAAGTCGGTGGTCGCGCACCGCGACTTCCGCCTGAAGGTGTACGAAGTGATGGTCTCGCTCTACCGCTCGCACGCGCCGCACGACTACTCGAACGTGTGCCAGTGCCTGCAGATGCTCAACAATCACGTGGAAGTGACCAAGACGCTGAACGACCTCATCAAGTCGAACGGCAACGACGTGCTCATCGCCTACCAGGTCGCGTTCGACTTGAGCGAGAATGAGAACCAGAAGTTCCTGTTGAGCGTGCACAACGCGCTGCCGTCGCCACCAAAGCCAGAAGCTCCTGCTGCGACTGCGACTGCTGAAGACGGCTCGGCTGCGCCTGCTGCTGCTGCTCCAGCTGTGGTTGACACGGCGCCGCCTGCTGTGCCAGCGGACGCGCCTGCCGATTACTGGGAGCGCATCACCAAGCTCAAGCTGATCCTGTCGGGCGACTTCCTCGTGGACCTGAACCTGGACTTTCTGTACCGCCAGAGCGACTCGGACCCGCTCATCATGAAGACGATCAAGACCGCGGTGGAGAACCGCAACTCGGTGCTGCACCACTCGGCCGTGATCTCGCACGCGTACATGAACAGCGGCACGACGAACGATACGTTCCTGCGCGAGAACCTCGAATGGCTCGGCAAGGCCACGAACTGGGCCAAGTTCACGGCGACCGCGAGTCTCGGTGTCGTCCACAAGGGCCATGTGCGCGAGAGCATGAACCTGCTTGCGCCTTACCTGCCGCAGGGCGGCGTGTCGGCGTCGCCATACTCGGAGGGCGGTGCGCTCTATGCGATGGGTCTCATTCACGCGAACAAGGGGTTCTCGGGCTCGCAGAGCAAACCCACGATGGAGTACCTGAAGAACGCGCTGAAGAACACGACCGCCGACGAGACGGTGCAGCACGGCGCGTCGCTCGGTATCGGTCTGTGCGGTCTCGCCTCGCACGACCTCGAGATCTACGAAGACCTCAAGACGATCCTGTTCACGGATTCTGCGGTCGCCGGTGAAGGTGCTGGTATCGCGATTGGTCTGACGCTGCTCGGCGCTGGCCCCGAGTTCCGCAATGGCGACGTGCTCAAGGACCTGCTGGCGTACGCGCACGACACGAAGCACGAGAAGATCATTCGCGGCTGTGTGATGGGCATTGCGCTCATGATGTACGAGCGCGAGGAGGAAGCTGACGCGGTCATCGAGCAGCTGATCCGCGACAAGGACCCTTTGATCCGTTACGGCGGCATCTACGCGATCGCGATGGCGTACGTCGGCACTGCGAACAACAGCGCGATCCGCCGCCTTCTCCACGTCGCGGTCAGCGATGTGTCGGACGATGTGCGTCGCGCCGCCGTGACGTGCTTGGGCTTCATCTTGTTCCGTACCCCCGTGCAGGTGCCAAAGCTGGTATCGCTGCTCGCCGAGAGCTTCAACCCGCACGTGCGCTACGGTGCCTGCATCGCAGTCGGTATCGCGTGCGCGGGCACGGCGAAGAACGAAGCGATCCAGCTTCTTGAGCCGCTCTTGGACGACGCGGTGGACTATGTGCGCCAGGGAGCGCTGATGGCGGTCGCGATGGTGATCATGCAGGAGTCGGAGGGCCGCAACCCGAAGGTGACTGCGATCCGCGAGAAGATCCTCAAGCTGATCAGCGACAAGCACACGACGACGATGACAAAGATGGGTGCGATCCTCGCGCAGGGTATCCTGGATGCCGGTGGTCGCAACGTGGTGATCTCGCTGCAGTCCCACATGGGGTTCACGAAGATGGCATCAGTCGTGGGTCTCGCCGTGTGGGCTCAGCACTGGTTCTGGTACCCGCTGTTCAACTTCTTGGAGCTGTCGTTCCAGTCCACGTATGCGATCGGTCTGAACAAGGACTTGAAGCTGCCAAAGGGGTTCACGATGACGTGCAATGCCAAGAAGTCGATGTTTGCGACGCCGAAGCGCATGGAAGAGAAGAAGGAGGAGAAGAAGGAGCTCGTCGCGACGGCGGTACTCTCGACCACCGCGAAGGCAAAGGCGCGCCAGGCAAAGCATGACGCGAAGGACAAGAAGCCGGACGAGAAGAAGTCCAGTGGCGATGTCAAGATGGAAGGCGAGGAAGAGAAGAAGGAGAGCGAAGGAGCTGAAGCCATGGACGTCGATGCGGAAGGCGCCGCTGCTACCGAGAAGGCTGCTGCGCCGAAGAAGGTGACGATCAAGGAGCCGAGCACGTTCACGTTCACGACGCCTGCGCGCGTGACGTTAGCACAGGAAGCAGTGGTCACATTCGACGCCAAGCAGCGATATGTTCCTATTTTGCCCGCACAGCGCTCGGCCGGCGTGATCATTCTGCGTGACACAACGCCTGACGAGAAGGAAGACGTGGACGTCGTCAAGGCGCCTGCCGCGGCCGGTGCGGAGAACGAAGCAGAACCTCCAGAGCCATTCGAGTGGGAACCTCCTCAGCAGCAGTAAGCCAACCAACCAGCCAGCAGCCTGCCAGTCTTGTCTGTAAGCAAAGCTAGTAGTGAGCCATCTGCGAGGTCTGGACCGAACTGACCATCGAAGTGCTTCTTCCACGATCAGAACGAGGAGCTACTCGGGCGTTGGGGAGAGCGAGCGAAGGTGATGACAGCGTAGGAACAGAGACTTCCAAAGCCACAAGAACAGTAAAAAGCACCAGAAAAAACGATACAATGGATGAATGAATTGGACGGAGACTGATGAGCACTTGATGATGGATGCAGCTCAGGGGACGAAGTGTTGCATGCATGCATGCATGCATGCAGATAGACAGACAGGTGATACAGAATGATCCGAAAAGAGCTCTTCGGTCCAGCTTGGAGCCATTTTGGCCATAAACCGTTGTTGACCTGACCAAAGCCAGGAATGAAGGTCGTTCCGGGGTTGCAGGTTCCTTCTTGACCTCTGATTGGCTGAATGATCGATGACTCGTATTTCTAGCCAATCAAAGGCTCAGAAAGGATCATGAGCACGGGCCAAACGATAGTTGATACCTGTAGATGCGCATTTTGTAACTGGGAGGGAGGTTGGGATGAATGAGCAGCGGGCGAGCGTGGGGACCATTTGCTGCTAACTCACTCGCATTCGCGAATCCGCCGCCTGCCCCTCAAACCCCTCAAGCCACAGACACCAGTGCAAGCAAGCCAAAATGGGCCTCGAGAGCCCCGCGAACGCGTTCCAGGGCGAGCGCTACGACATAGTGGGTTCGCCGGACGACCGCGGCCACCGCGAGCAGCTGCTGCCGCCGCCGGAAGACCGGTTCGCGGCCGTCACTGGCCCCACGGACGGCTTTCCCTGGTACCAGAAGGCACTCGTGTGCCTGCGTCCGGGCTGGTGGTCGTACCTGAAGCAGTTCGCGACGCTGCAGGAGGTCTCTGGCGCGTTCGGCGACATTGGGCTCTTCCTGCCGCTGCTCACGGCGCTCGCGATCGGACGCGTGAACGGCGCGCCGCAGATCGAGTTTGGGCCGGCGCTGTTCTACGCCGGGATCTTCACGGCGGGACTGTCGCTCTACTTCAATGTGCCGATCCCCGTGCAGCCCATGAAGACCATCGCGGCCGTGGCGATCGCCGAGAAGTACTCGAACCCGCAGATCCTCGCGGCGGGCATCATCTCGGGCGTCGTCATGTTCGTGCTGGCGACCACGAACCTCATCACGGTGGTCTCGAAGCTCGTGCCGCTCTCGGTCGTGCGCGGCATCCAGCTGGGCGTCGGCATCAGCGTCATGATCAGCGGCTTCAAGGCTGCGTACGTGCTCGATCTCGACCTCACCGCCGCGACGGCAACCGCAAGTTTCAAAGCCAAGGAGAAGACCGACATCGTCTGGTGGGGCGTCGACAGCGTGGTCGTGTCGCTGATCCTCGGCGCGCTCTGCATTATCTTCATCCGCAGCAGGAAAGTGCCGATCGCGCTGATCCTGTTCGTCTACGGCATGATCGTCGCGATCTACCAGTACTCGGATCTGCGCCATGACTACAACCTGCCGTCGCTCAAGCTTGGCCCGGACTTTGTCGCGCCAGTCGTGCCGTCGTGGCACGACTTCAAGGAGGCGTTCACGTACCTCTTCCTGCCGCAATTGCCGCTGACACTGCTCAACTCGGTGATCGCGCTGGAGAAGCTCAGCTCGGATCTGTTCCCAAAGCACGACGAGCCAGCGGGCGTGCGTCGCATCTGCTTCAGCATCGCCGGCGGCAACCTGCTCTTCTCGTGGTTCGGCATGCTCCCCGTGTGCCACGGCGCGGGCGGACTGGCGTCGCAGCACGCGTTCGGCGCGCGCAGCAGTCTCGCGATGGTGTTCCTCGGCTCGTTCAAGGTGTTCTTCGCGCTGCTCTTCGGCACGTCGTGCGTGACGCTGCTGCAAAAGGGCATCTTCCCGCAGTCTGTGCTGGGCGTGATGCTCGTGTTCAGCGGCATGACGCTCGCGGCCGTGGGGCTCAAGATCGACACGTCGAACCCGCGCGATACGCTGCTGCTGCTGCTCACGGCGGGCGGTGCGCTGGGCATCAACACGGGCGCGGGCTTCCTCATCGGCTTTGCCGCCTACCTGCTGCTGCGTCTGCTGCACCACTTTCACTTGAACTAAGAAACTATGGGTCCGTTGAAGCCACTAAGGCTTCAACCTGAGTAGCAATTGTTACTAATTGAGTACCATTAGACGAGGAAATATTATGACGCCTACGGTACCAAATCGATGGTATAAAACCGGTATATTTTTACCGGTGTACAGAACCGGTATCGCTTTGGATTTTTTTGGTATTGAACGTACAATATTCCCTGTTTATCCATTTTTTGGTTCAAAATGAACCATAACCTGCATTTTTATAAATGCTAACCATTCTCTTGATTTGTCCATATGTATTATCCAAGGCCGACCAGCTTTCCGTATCCCACACAGTTCGCTCTTTTCTTCTGAGCTGCTCAGTGTAAACGAACGGCCAACCACACACGCACAAAGCAGCCCACTTCACCAACGAAGCAGAAGCGGAAACCAGCGCGTGGGACCATCTTCATTTGCTTCGCTGCGTAGCCCAGCAGCACCAGTCGTCGATAGCACCAGGCCCTCGTCACTCGTCTATCCATCCACCCACTCATTCACACTCACATTCACACCCACACCACACAGCCAGCCCCACGACCTGCCATTCCACTGGCTGCCAATCATGTCGACAAGATCGCACGAGTCGCAGCGGCTGCTGCCCACAACTTCCACCAGAGGCAGCCCCGGGAGCGCGCTCCCGCTGCAGAGCGTGTACGACTCGGCCGAGTCGCGCAGGGTGCTGCTGTCGACGGGGAGCAGCTCGTCGCTGAGCGGCTACGGCGCACTCGGAAGGCGCTCCAAGAGCGGCAGCTACGGCAGTCAAGGAGGCGGTGGAAGCGGATCGCGATCGGCGAACAAGCTCAGCAACTGGCAGAGCAGCTATCATTTGATCTCGTACATGACGGGTTCGGGCATGCTCTGCTTGCCGCTCGCGCTCGTGGAGATCGAATGGTACGGCGTGCTGCTGCTACTCGCCGCGGCGGTCGTGAGCGCGTACACGTCCAAGCTCCTGATCGAAGCCATGGACGTCGTGCGCTGGTCGAGCGGCGCGAGTGTGACATACAGCGACCTCGGCTACGAGTGCTACGGCCGCGCGGGTAAGTTTATTACGGGCTTGTTGGTGCACTCCTGCTTCTTGATCACCTGCACGGGGTACCTGTCGCTGGCGACGTCGTGTATCGCGGGCATCACGGGATTACAAACTGGCTCCGTGCTGCTGCTGATCACGCTCGGCGTCTGGCTGCACGTGTTCGTCAAGTCGCTCAAGGCGCTCGCAGCGTTCTCGGCGCTCAACGTGGCGTTCGCGTTCTGGATCGAGGCCGTGATCTTCGGGGACGCGATGTACCCGCTCAAGCAAATCGCGCTTGCCGAGTCGGCGTTCGAGTTCGAGACGCCCGACCTGTCGGGTTCGAACATCTTTGTCAAGCTCTCGTACAGCTTCACGCTGCTGGCGAGTGGCTTCTTCTGCCACTCGATCGTGCCGACCGTATACAACGCGATGGAGGACCACCGCCAGAGCGCGCACGTGGTGGCGCTGAGCCAGCTGGGGGTCATGGCGCTGCTCTACCTGCCGATCTGCGTCATGACGTACGCGGTGTACGGCGACACGCTGCAGGCGCCTGTGTTCTTCAACATGCGCAACGCGATCGTGCGCAACATGACCATCGTGCTCTACTGCATCCACCTGCTGCTCTCGTACACCATCGCGCTCTACCCGCTGCAGCGCGCGTTCGAGAGCTGGCTGCTCAAGACGCCTCCCTGCAGTGGCGGTGGTGGCTCCTCGTCCTCCTCCTCTACTCTGCTGGGCGTCCAGTCCTCGGGCTTGAGTCTCCCGACAGTGGACGACCAGAGCGCGCGCCGTATCGAAGCCGCAGTCAAGCTCGTGAGCCGCACGGTGCTAGTGCTGCTCACGCTCTTCCTGAGCTACTTCCTCATGCCGAGCGCGCTCGACATTTTCGGGTACATGCTCGTGCCCGTGACGCTGCTGTCGATGGTGCTGCCCGCGGCGTTCTACTGGAAGATCTGCCGCGAGGAAGCGCGATTGGTCGACAAAGTGGCGGTCTGTGGCGTGCTCGTGCTCGCGCTCACGACCATGGGCTGCAGCCTCACGGTGTTCATTTAAAAGAAACGCTGTCATGTTTCACATATTCAGGCAGGCACACAAAATCTATCAAGTTCACTAACAGTTTAACGTACTACGTAGTACGTCAAGATCAACGTAATAAGAAATATCCTAATACAACCGACTAACAACAGAATGCTTACAAGAGGCAAATTGCATAGTAGAGATTGATCTCACAGTCAAAGAGTCAAATGGTGGAAAATGGGTGAACCCATTTCAACGTTTCATCCAATCAAAGCAATCCTTTTCGATTTTACGCGGTTATGATTCGCTATAATTCGTCGATAAATTACTATCGCATTTTATGTCACACTGCTCATTTCCTCAGAAAAAAGGTGACCCCCTTGCTATTATTACGCCGATTCCAAGGAAGAAGACGCGAAGGAGGAACCCGCGCACGCCCACACGCACGCCCACACGCACGCAACAGCAAGCGGCTCAGCCCCCTCTCTCGCAGCGCTCGATCTATCTACCAGCACGCTCTCTATCAGCGCGTCTGCCCCTTCATCACACCCCTCTCCTTCCACAAACACCAGACAGACAGACACATCCTATATACACAATGGACGCGATCGTGGCGGTGCGGCACTACCTGGAGAAGATCATCAACGACCCGCAGCTGGACGGCATGAAGGCGCTGCTGCTGGATGCGGACACCACGACCGTGATCTCGATGGTGATGTCACAGTCGCAGATCCTGCAGCGTGAGGTGTTCCTCGTCGAGCCGCTGGACGCGGTCCACGAGCCGATGACGCACCTCAAGGCGGCGGTCTTTCTGCGTCCGACCGCGGCGAACGTCGAGCTGCTCAAGAAAGAGCTCAAGAGCCCCAAGTACGGCCAGTACCACATCTTCTTCTCGAACATCCTGCCGGTGGACCTGCTCGAGCGCATCGCCGAGGCCGACGAGAAGGAGGTCGTGCACCAGGTGCAGGAGTTCTATGCCGACTTCCTCGCGGTCAACGACACGCTCTTCCACTTCAACCTGCGCGGCGCGACCCAGCTGAGCGTCAAGACGGCCGCGAGCGCGCCGAGCCCAACGACCGCGGGCGTCATGGTCAGCGGCGCGTCGGTCGCGGCGTCCAAGCCGGCACAGCTTTTCCACCGCAGCGTCGAGGGGCTGCTCTCAGTGCTGCTCTCGCTCAAGAAGCGGCCGACGATCCGGTACCAGAAAGGCTCAGAAATCGCCGAAAAGCTCGCGCGCGAGGTGTCGGCGCGCATGCAGCTCGAACAGGACGGGCTCTTTGACTTCCGACGTCCGGAGATCATGCCGCTGCTCTACGTGCTGGACCGACGCGACGACCCCGTGACGCCGCTGCTGAGCCAGTGGTCGTACCAGGCGATGGTGCATGAGCTGCTGCACCTGAACGAGAACCGCGTGGACCTGAAGAACGCACCCGGCGTGCGCAAGGACATGGTCGAGCTTGTGCTCTCGGCGACGTCCGACTCGTTCTTTGAGAAACACATGAACGCGAACTTTGGCGACCTCGGCATGGCCGTGAAGAAGCTCGTGGACGAGTACCAGGCGAAGACGCAGACCCACGAGAACATCCAGTCGATCGACGACATGCAGCGGTTCCTGGACAACTACCCGGCGTTCCGCTCGCAGTCGGTCGCGGTCTCCAAGCACGTGACGCTCATGGGCGAGCTCGCGCGGCTTGTGGAGGTCGATTGCCTCATGGACGTGAGCCAGCTGGAGCAGGAGCTCGCGTGCGGGGACGACCACAACGCGCACTTCCGCGACCTGGTCGCCAAGCTCAAGAACGCGCAGATCAAGCCCTCGAACAAGCTGCGGCTCGCGATCCTGTACGCGCTCCGGTACGAGACCAACAGCTCGGTGCAGATCAAGGTCGTGAAGGACCTGCTGGCGACCTCGGGGCTACCGTCGGAGCGCATCGCGCTCGTGGATTTCTTCCTCAAGTACGGCGGCGCAAACGTGCGCTCGGGCGATCTCTACGGCGACCGCGGCCTGAAAAAGTTCATGCGCGCGATGACGCAGGGCGTGCAGGGCGTGCCGAACGTGTACGCGCAGCACGTGCCGCCGCTGATCAAGTACCTCGAGTCAATCCTGAAGGGCCAGCTGCTCGACTCGGACTTTGGGATCGTGAACGGCAACGCGACCCCGGGGGTGAAGAAAGTGAGGGACGTGATCGTATTCATCTGCGGCGGTGTGACGTACGAAGAGGCGATGAAAGTCGCGGAGCTGAACCAGCGCATCGCGATCTCGGGCCAGCGCGTGGTGCTCGGCGGCACGTCCATCCACAACTCGACGAGCTTTCTGAACGAAGTGGCCGAGGCGTACGGCGTTGGCGGTGGCAACAGCAACGATAGACAGGGCGGCGCCGGCGGCTCGTGGAACTACGAGACCAAGAAGCTGTGAGCTGAGAGAGCATGAGAGTATGAGAGAGACGAAGAGCGAGCAATCATGGCGGACGGCATTTAACGATTTATAAAATGATATTCATTGAGTGCGGTGTGTGTTTGCCTATCTATGTGTTCTACTATGCAATGTGTGTGTGAGCTACATTAGGTTGCTGCTGTCTACGAGAAGCCCAACGTGTCCGTTTATGCGGACACATTAATGCGCTCGTAAGTGTCGGCTCCGGACGCCAGGTCCGTGCCGTAGAGCTCCACGTAGAGCACTTTCGGCACGAACGCGCGCGAGTTGGCCGTGCACACAAACACTTTGAGCAGGCGCGAGGCGATGTCGCCGATCGTCGTTTGCAGCACGAGGTGCCCCTTGCTGTCGAAGTAGAGGTGCGCCACGCGGCTCGGCAGCGCGTTGAGCGTGATTTGGAACTGCGAGCCGTACGAGCACAGATCGCTTGTAGCGTGAGCGTCCACTGCCAGGGTTTTGTGCGCGTACCCCCAGGCCATCTTGCGCTCCACGACGCCCGTGGCGTTGCTCGTGGGATGGGTCGTCCAGCCGAAGCTCTGCCAGTTGATGTCGAGCGGCCACTTGGGGTCCAGCAGGCGCTTCTCGCGGTCCGCGTAGTTGGCCGTGTACACCACGAGCTGCGCGTTCTTGCTGCGCTCAAAGATGAACAGCCGGTCGTCGTCCGACGGCAGGTACGCCGGCCAGAGCTTGGTCTGCGGGTGCGCAGACGCCGTCGTCGCGCGGTAGTCCTTGTCCGGGAACTCGTCCGTGAAGAAGTGGATCTTGGTCATCGTCACTTGCGTGTGGTGCTGGTCTATCTGGCGATTGTGCGAATGGGGGGCGGTGGCGCAGAATGGAGAATCTAGAGCAAACGCGCTTCTTGGGCTTCTGGGCTTCTGAATTCTTATTGCTTGTCTAATGGCAGTCAGCATGGCGCATTTTCGTGAAAGGCGCCAGCTTTTATGGTTCGTCGCATATTCGCTTTGCTATTTTTGGTTGGGTACGTTTTACTGTCGTTCGTTGAAGCTGCGATTTACAATTGGACGCCACTTGGTAGCACCATCATTTCATCCAATAGTCAGCCTTGATAGTTATTTTTAGTCAATGGTATCGTTTAAAGCGATAAATTCCAACCGATCTAAATCCAATCGGAATTAAATAGCTCATTTTTACCTATCAATTCACGCAAAGTCAGCTAAAAGTCATTTTTAAACCAATCAAGAGTTGATAAAAGTTGTTAAGACACATTGATTGGATATATTTCAACTCTTTTCAATGCTTCATTTCTGCCAATCACAGTCACCAAGAGTCAGATGGCTCGATTTTCTCAGGTGTCGCAATACTTGCTTCCAAGCGAGCATGCTTGTCAATCGCTCATTCATTCTCGTATCCGACCGATGGCGACGACAACTGCGCTCGAAGACGCGCTCAAGGACGACGCGCTGCAGGCGTTCGCTCGCGCGCTCTCCGATGTGCTGGCGGCGCCAGAGCACGGCGTGCAGAGCGCGAGTTGCAGCCGCAAGGTGCTGCTCGCAGTGGACGCGTCGCACCACGTGATCTTCCAAGTGCTCGCGAGCGGCGCCGGTGGGAAAGCGTTCTACGACCAGCTCAGCATCGCGCGACTCGTGTCCATCGACACCAGCACAATGGATGCGAATGCAGTACAGGAGCGCATTGGAGCTGGCGCGGGGGCCGCCAGTCCAGACCCTGTCGTGTTTGTCGTGCCGCCCAAGCCCACGACGGCGAAGCTCATCGCTGACAGTGTGCGGTCGTTGGAAGGACAGCACCGCTGCAGTGTGCTCTGGCTCCCCACCGCCACGTCTGAATGTACGCTGGAGATGGAGCGTCAGGGCGTCGCGGGCTTTGTGGCGCAGCGCAACCTGTCACTCGGGCTGATCCCAATCGATCAGCGGGTCGCCGCGCTCTGCCACGACGCGGTCTTTGGTGAGCTGTACGTGAAGGGCGACCACCGAGCGCTCACGGACGTGACCAAGAGCGTGCTCACGATTGAAAGGCACACTGGCGCTCGCATTCAGGATGTTGTGTGCCATGGAGAGTTTGGGAATCGCGTCAAGAACATGCTTGAGCTGGCGCACCGAGCGATCGGCCACCCGCAAGAGCAACGGAGAAGCTCGTTGGGCAGTGTGGGTACCAGTGCGACCAGTAGTATTCAGAAGCTGATCCTCATCGACCGAATGCAGGACCCGCTGTCGATGCTGCTCACGCCCATGACGTACGAAGGACTGCTCGACGCGCTCTTGAATGTGAACCACGGCGTGATTAGCTACGCGGCCGAGAAGAGCGACGACGCTGAGCCGAGAGCTAGTGGTTTAGCATCTACAGCAGTAGCCCCAGCAAGAGCAACCCAGAAGACTGTGATCCTTAGCCACCGCGATGAGCTCTACAGCGACATCCGCGACGTCAACTTCAACATCCTGATCTCCCGGATGCTTGTGGACATCGCGCAGGACCTGGTCGCCCAAGCGCGGGTCAACGGCTCGTCCACCGCGTCCATGGACTCCACTAGCACCAGTAGCTCAGGCAATAGCAGTGGCGGCATCAGTAATTCTCACAGCCACCAGTCCAGCCAGGCTGCAGCTGTCGCGTTCGAGCAGGTCGCGGCGCTGCTCAAGAAAGTGCCCAACCTGGTCAAGAAGAAGCAGTCGCTCGCCCACCATCTGCACCTGGTGCACCAGATCCGCGAGCTCAGCACCGAGTTTGCGCTGCGCGGGTGCGTCGAGACCGAGATGGCGATCCTGAGCGCGAGCAAGAACGAGGTGAAAGACGCCGACCGGTTCCTCGAAGAGGCGATCCTGCGGGACCCGCCGCTGCAGTTCTACGACGTGATCAAGCTGCTGTGTCTCTGCTCGCTCGTGCGCGGCGGACTGAAGCAGGACAAGCTCAGCTGGTACCGCAAGCAGCTCTGCCACACCTACGGCCACAGCAACGTGCTGCCGCTGCTCATCCAGCTCGAGAAGCTCGACTTGCTCTCGTCGCAGAACAAATTCGACTTCCCGCACGCGAAGAAGAAGTTCGCGCTCATGCGAGGCGTGCTGGACGACGAGGACACGCTCGTGCCGCGCGACATCCACTTCATGTTTCCCTACACGGGCTACGCGCCTATGAGCGTGCGCCTCGTGCAGGACACGCTCGCAATCAAGTACAAGAGCTCGCCGCTCAGCGGGATCCTGCCGGGCAGCAACAGCAGCAACAAGGCCTCGGCCTCAACGGCGTCCATGGCGTCGACTGTGTCCACCAGTGGGAGCCTCATGGCGTCATCCACAGACTCCATGCAGAGCGCGCTGAGCAGCAGTGCACAGGAGACCAGTGGTCCACGGATCAACGTGTTGGTGTACTACATCGGCGGCGTGACCGTCGCTGAGCTCGCAGCGTACCGGTTCCTGAATCAGAAGCAGACGCAGTTCACGTTCCTGGTCGCGGCCACGTCCATCTGCAATGGCAACAGGTTGCTACGAGCCATTTAGTTCAGCCAGCCAGCCAGTTTTGTTCTCAAAGTGTAGCCATTTTTTGTATTTTTTTTATGAGCTTGGTCGTCTTCAAACAGATAGAGAGAGAGAGAGTGGTCTGCGGTCCACTCATTCATTTATACAGCACGTGGTACAAATTTCCATCAACTCGCAGCGACATTCAGTGGGAACGCAGACCGAAAAGCGTCGTCCTCATACTCAGCAGCAGCGTCACCACCACTACCGAACAGGAAGGACACTTTCGTCCACAGGAATCTTCATTCCGTCTCGGCGACGAGCCACGGCAGCGACGCCAAAAACTTGATCTGCGCCGCCAGGTACAGCGCCGTCGTGGTCGTGATCGCCGTGTTCGACTTCTTGAACCCGTCGGGGAGCTTCTCGTGCACGAGGAACGAGCGTGCGGCCTCCACGGAGATCGTCTCGCTCTCGTAGTCGCCCATCGCCAGCAGGAACGCCGCGGCCTCCGCGTACGTGGTGGTCTGCAGCTTCAGGCTGAGACTGTACTCTGGGTCGTTCTTCTTGCACTCTCTCTCGCGGTCTGCGCGGTGGCGTGCGAGCATGCGCTTCGTGAGCACCTGGTCCTTGCCGGCGCGCGCGAACAGCTCGTCCGCGAGCGTCGTGTTCACGAGCGACGGGTCCCGCCCAAAGTACGCGTCGTCGTGCACCAGCGACGCGTCGTGCTCGAGAAAGTTGTGCTTGCCCAGTTCTGCGAGCGAGAACACCGGCGGCAGCGGCGAAATGAGCTTGTCGATGAGCGACGGGTCCACGTTGAACACCTCCACAAGCACGCTCTTGACGAGCTGCACGCTGACGTTCTTGCCGTCGCGCGGCAAGTAGCCGTGGTTCGCGAGCGTGTTGAGGCACGGGCACGGCGCGCGGTGGTACTTGCGCGTGTTGCCCGGGAACCCGCCGGTCTCCTCGCGCGGCGGACGAAAGTACGCGTGGTCATCTGTGGTGCCGTCGTCTTCGTTTGCAGTCGCAGTGGCAGCGAAGAGGCTGGCGGTGGTGCTGCTGGACGCGAACGGACGCAGGCTGCGCGCCTGGGCTTGCTGCAGCAGCTGCTGCTGCGGGAAAAGGGACGCGCACGCGAGCGCGGCGAACGCAGCGAGGAAGAGCGTGCGCGATGTGGGGGCCATGGCTCTTGGTTACAAGGTGATCTGTCGGTTGGCTGGTTGGATCGGCTTCAACTTTGGATATGACGGGACTGGGAGACCGACGGAATCGTACAGTTGTGTGCGATCGTCAGCGTGAAGTGTGAAAACGTGAGCGACTGGACGGTTGGTTATGTTGGAGAAGGATTCTGATTTGGATAATATTAGACAGGATATGTGTTATTACGATGAAATTTGAGTTATACCAATATCCAGATTCAAACTAATTGTATTTAACTAAAAGGGTTATTTGTTATAGAATACTCTACATTTACGCATACGTACATAAATTTAGTATTCTCTACAGCAAGTAGTCTGCATAGATATTTATTTTACAAATGTAGACACATAAAGTGTGCAAGAGTGATGGTTATTACAGTCATTCTACCGAGATTTTTCTTTGTTGGAGGGCAAGGAAGGCAGAATGCTGCTCACCAGAAACTAAACCAATGCTCTTGAAACCAAAGTCAAGCGTCAAAGCGAGCGCCCACCTCCCATAATTACTCTCCAGATATCCGAAATATGGCAGTTGATCACTTAAGGTGATCACCATTGATCACCTCTCAACGAGATAGTAAGTCACACCAACACGTACAGTACTATTCGAAGAGTTCCAGATGACGAGCCAACGCGACTTTGAAAGATCGCGTTGCGTCCAAAGAGAAGTGGTTGGCAGTCGTTCCTTTTCTAAATAAATACTGCGGGATTTCTTCACACGACATCGTCGTATACTGGCTCCCAAATGCCAACTCGCGCGCTCGGGTTCAACCCCCAAGACAACCAACCAACTTTGATCTCGCAACTCCGAAGACCCTGGTCATCTGGAGACGCTCGCAAGG
Source organism: Globisporangium viniferum (assembly GCA_023333705.1). Classification (NCBI taxonomy): domain Eukaryota; phylum Oomycota; class Peronosporomycetes; order Pythiales; family Pythiaceae; genus Globisporangium; species Globisporangium viniferum. The sequence continues at coordinate 23,939 of JAASFI010000307.1, forward strand.
GATATTAAGAACTGGGACAATGGACAAAGAACTCGACTGCTTCATGACTCACGAGGTGTAAATTCTTTCTCTCTCTCTCTCTCTCTCTCTCTAGACTCCATGCAAGCCTCCTACGTGATGCAATAATATGCGTGTCCTTCGAACCAAGTTCCTGAAAGAGTGGCGCAGACGTTTATATCTCTCTGGTGCAAATGTATCCATCCCTCCCGCGAGCAACAAGTTTGCTCCGCATGAAGAATTTGTTCATACACACAGGAGCAATGAATTGATCAGCCAGGAGTTGAAAAGCGAGCGAGTTCATAAGAGAGCAAATGGAGTGAGGCCAGGACCCAAGACAACCCATTTTCAAGAGGTCAAACTTTGGTACCCATGATACTTCAACAAAACGTGTTTGACCCACTAAAGAATGGGTCAAACAGCATCCTCTACAAAAATCAGATGTACACACGTCACATACACACTCGTGTCGTCTTGACGGTCTCCAATATTTGACCCATGCACCTCTCTTGCTGTGAGGTGCGTCTGCATCGAGCGAACCAAGAGGGCCAGAGAATCCCTCCAAGGCGCCTTGTCTGACCGACTCATAAGACACGATGTTCTCTAAGCTCCTCACTCATCCACTCCTTTTCTTCACCCATTCACGAAATCGCGCTCCAGGCAGCCCACAAGACGCCTCCGACAGCAGCAAGCAGCAGCAGCATGGACAAGCTCGAGGCCTCGCCGTGGGTGGTCGCGTCGGCCGTGGTCGTGGGCGGCGCGCTCGCGTGGGCCGTGCTCCCTGACGCCAGGCAGCGCGCGATCCGCTACCTGCCAGCGCCGGCGTCGACGCTGCCGGTGCTGGGCAACTCGCTCGACCTCGCCAAGTACCAGACCCACCGCGCGCACGACTGGATAGCCGAGCAGTGCGAGCTCAACGGCTGGAAGCCCTGGCGGCTGCAGATCCTCGGCTCGGCGCCCATGGTCGTACTGAGCAGCCACGAGCACTTTGAGGACGTGCTCAAGACCCAGTTCGAGGTCTGGGACAAAGGGCCCGAGATGAAGCTCGTGTTCGACGACGTGTTCGGCGACTCGATCATCGCGGTGGACGGCGAGCAGTGGAAGTTCCAGCGCAAGAAGCTCAGCCACCTGTTCACGATGCGCTCGTACCGCGAGGCAATCACCACGAGCATCCACAAATACATCCGCGTCATGGGCAAAGTACTGGACGCCGCCGCCGCGAACTCAGAGACGCCGTTCAACTTTGGCGAAGCGTGCCACCAGATGTCGTTCGACATCTTTGCCGAAGTGGGCTTTGGACTGCAGACGAATGCGCTCGAGACGCGCGACAACAACCCGTTCGTGGTGTCCCTGGGCACGCTGAGCGAGACGCTCGAGACGCTCGAGTCGCGCTTCCAGCAGCCGAACTTCGTCTGGCGCATCAAGCGCTTTTTCAACATCGGCAGCGAGAAGAGGATGAAGGAGTGCCTCACGATGATGCACAGCGCGATGAACGGCATCATCTACAAGAACCTTCAGCGCCAGAACGACCCGACGTACACGCGGCCGACGAAAGACGTGATCTCGCTCTTCATGGACGAGATGGACCTCGAGCACGCCTCGGAGCAGGATTTCAAGCTGCTGCGCGACATCGCGTTCTCGATCATCGGCGCCGGCAAGGACAGCACGGCCACGACACTCATGTGGACGATCATCATGCTCAACCGAAGTTCAGAGGCGGAGCAGAGATTGCGCGCTGAGCTCAAAGAGACGCTCCCCAAGCTCTTCACGGACAGGGACTACGTGCCGTCGATGGAGGACGTGGACCAGCTGCTGTTTGTCGAAGCGGTCGTAAAGGAGACGCTGCGGCTGTGTCCGATCGTGCCGCTGAACGCCAAGGAGGCGAACCGGGACACGACATTGTCAGATGGCACGTTCTTAAAGAAGGGCACGCGCGTGTACATTCCGTCCTACTCGCTCGGACGCAACCCGAACGTGTGGGGGCCCGACGCGAAGGCGTTCAAGCCTGAGCGCTGGATCGAAACGGACGAGCTCACGGGCAAGCAGAAGCTCATCCAGGTACCGGCGACCAAGTTTGCGAGCTTCCACGCCGGACCGCGTGTGTGCCCCGGCATGCGCGTGGGCATCTTTGAGCTCAAGGCCGCGGTGGCGTACATCGCGAGCAAGTACCAGCTCAGAACACTGCGCAAGCCCGAGGAGTTCACGTACGCGGTGTCGGCCGTGCTTTCCGTGAAAGGGCCGCTGCTGATCTCGGTCGAGGACACGCGTGCGAGGAGCTACTGAGGCAAGGAATACCACAGATTACGTGTGTTTTGCGTCTCGTGAATTGAATGGGGAATTTCGTAGTTAATAAGTTGATAATAAGAATTGGCTGGCAGTAGATAGTAGTGATGGGAGAGACTGATGTCGTGTCCTTGTCATGGAAGGCTGGTAATCAATGGAATGACCTGGAGGCGGAAACATGAGAGAGAGGAATCCGCTCATAGAGTGAGGAGAGGGCTGCGGATTGCTGATTGCCTGATGGGTGGACAGGATAGCTTCAACGTGCCTGGAGGATGAGGTCAGTTTGCTGGAAGAATGCCATGTTTCTCATTCGATCTCTGTCTTGTTTAGAAGAGTAAGCACCCATTTTACCACTACAACAACCATCGATGGCTCTTCATGATCGCTGTTGCAATAATGAAGGTGGTGGCATTGCAACAGCGGTGGGTGGTGTGGTGGCTCAATCCAAAAGCACCCGAATGAGTCTGACGAGACCGAATCTACCCTCACGTTCACACGTGGTTCTCAACCACGAGCGCTCTCACGTCAGACTGATAAAGGGATCAAGCCTTGACGGGTACTCGGACAAGGTACCTCCGCGTACGCCGTTGCGTAGAGGTGGGCAAGAACGATCTGCAACCATCCCACTTTGGGCGGGTCAAATCGGTTTAAACCACTATAACCCATTCATTTCTCCTGGAAGATCCAAATTCCACCAATAACAGCGCTCAGTTTCGGCAGAAAGGCGAGCTTCAATCAAGTGTTCACATGTCGCAGATACTTCACAGATCTGTCCGATAGTAAGACCCCCTGCATACTCCTTACTTGCATAATGGCGTTCCCGCATAGTAAATTTAGCCCTCCCGACTTGGTTCCTCCAGTAATACGATGCGTGGAACGTATGCACAAACCAGCTTCGAGCATTTGCTCACCGTATAGCTATTACAATCTCCCAGCATGTTCTTGTGCCCACAAACACGGAGTGTGGAGTTATTACGGTCATTTTTATTATAAATGAGGCAAATTTTCAATTTTGAAGCTGTTTGTCTGAAAAGTAGACGAATACTTTAAAAAAATCTACAATTTCGACTTGTGGAGATGCGTTGTGTGTGCCGAAAAGCAGCAATTAGAGGGTGACTTATGTGACCACACCCCAAGGGGATGTATGGTGGCTGGGAGATCGTAATGTGCTGTACTATACTCGTACGGTGTAGAAGTAAAAAATCACAAGCTGCATTCGAAAATTGCCCTGTCCCTCCCCCTCGCCCTTAAAAAAGAAAAACACATCGAGTTGAGTTTGGGAATGTGCACAATCATGCGCATTAGCTTACAGAATGGAAAAAATGTACGTCAGCCAGGTGATGCCGGGATCATCCGCGCATTCAAAACTTACTTCCGTCGACAGACTGTGATGCGAACCATCGACAAGCCGATGATTGGTAAAATGAGCAATGGAGGTGTCGGAGGAGACAATCGAGAACACGCGGGCTTCCTTCCGCACCACCAGCAACATCTTGAAGTAGCCGCCGTTGTCATACCAGGTTTGGGGAACCTGCAAAATGCATTGACACAGCTAAAGAAGTGTGCTAGCGAGAAAGGGCACTGTCTCAATCTGATGGAGGCCGAAAAGTTCGTGGATCTTGATGAAGGTGCTGCTGGATTCCTTTCCTCAAACCCCGACAATTCAATTTATCTATGCATAACGTAACGAACCACTGGAAGATCCCAAATATCGACCTTAAGCGGGAAAAAATCGTGCGCAACAACTAAAATGAACTGAGACTTGCAGACGGTTGATATGGATAGCTGAGTTAACCTGCTACACTACAGATATTTTTAGATGTACAACAAGCACTTCTCTTTCCTGCACGCGGCTTTGAAAATGCAAGTTTTCGTTTTCACAAAACAGAGGCTGCCAGTTTATGATCCTTGATACAATTTCAAGTGTCCAAATGAATGAGTCTGCATTGGCAACAGACAATACTGTCACGCATTTAAACACGTTTGATGAGCACTGTCAGCCAGCTATTCTAGATGAAAGTCATTTCCTGGCTCTATAGAGAGCAATGTTGCTTCCCCGACACTTTGGTCACTTTGGCCTGTTACGAGCATTGGGTCATCGATGATTTGAATAGATCATAAAGTGGTCACTTTTGAGCAAATCAGAAGCACTTATTTTGAGAGAACCAAAAATTGACCCTTTTGGTTAGACAAAATCGTTTTGGATCGCACTGAACACGGTATCTTAAAGCGGTTCGTTACGTTAGTGTAATTTTTGTATGGAGCTTACAATTATAATATGGATTTCTTTTTATGCATGAATATTTTCCCGCATGTCGAATACGAGGGATCAGGGTCATGCACATATAGAGGCTCACTGTTCTGGTATTACAGTGAGACTGTGTCCCCAATGTCCCGATAGTGCTCGCTGCAGACATGGCTCGCCGTGTTGAATACGTCCCTCCTCGTGCGTCACTGGCGGTCGCTCTCTACCGGAAGAAGAGCCGCTGACTCACCCTTGATATGCGAGAGCAACCAGTGCGGTGGATCCATTCCTGTTATCCTTCCACATTTGCACTCGGACCTGTGATTTTTCTTGTACACAAACTTCACAACACAGGGTCTCACTTTCCAACTGACCACCAACCAGTCACCAGACAGATCACCAGAATGGACAAGGTGGAGTCGCCGTCCTGGGCGATCGTGGCGGCCGTGGTCGCGGGCGGCGCACTCGCGTGGTCGGCGCTGCCGGACGCCAAGCAGCGCGCGATCCGCAAGCTCCCGGCGCCGGCGTCCACGCTGCCCGTGCTGGGCAACTCGCTCGACCTGATCAAGTACCAGCACCACCGCGTGCACGACTGGATCGCCGAGCAGTGTCTGCTGCAGCAAGGCAGGCCATGGCGGCTGCAGCTGCTCGGCGCGCCGCCGCTCGTGGTGCTGAGCACGCAGGAGCACTTTGAGGACGTGCTCAAGACCCAGTTCGAGGTCTGGGACAAAGGCGCGCAGATGTACGAGGTGTTCTTCGATGTGATGGGCGACTCGATCGCCGCGGTCGACGGCGAGCAGTGGCGCTACCAGCGCAAGAAGCTCAGCCACCTGTTCACGATGCGCTCGTTCCGCGAGACGATCACCGCGAGCATCCAAAAATATGTGCGCGTCATGGGGACAGTGCTGGAGCACGCGGCGGTCCATTCAGAGACGCCGTTCAACTTGGGGGACGCCTGCCACCAGATGGCGTTCGATGTGTTTGCCGAAGTGGGCTTTGGACTGCAGACGAATGCGCTCGCGCGCAGCGAGAACAACCCGTTCATCGTGTCGCTCGGGACGCTGACCCAGGTGATGGAGTCGCGCTTCCAGCAGCCGCGCGTGCTCTGGAAGCTGCGCCGCTTCTTCCAAATCGGCGAGGAAAGGAAACTCACGGAGAGCCTCGCGATCCTCAACGACGCGATGCATAAGATCATCTACGAGAACTTGGCGCGTCAGAATGACGACGCAGCGTCCAGCAAGAAGCGTCCAACCAAGGACGTCATCTCGCTCTTCATGGACGAGCTCCACGAGAACGAGAACGATGGCGATGAAGCCACCACCAAGCAGCCCATTGATAGCAGGTTCCTGCGGGACGTGGGGTTCACGATCCTCGCGGGCGGCAAGGACAGCACGGCGTCGTCGCTCATGTGGTGCTTCGTCATGCTGAACCGCAACCCGCACGTGCAGAAGAAGATCCGCGAGGAGCTCCAGGAGAAACTCCCCAAGCTGTTCACGGACCGAGACTTTGTGCCCTCGCTCGAGGAGATCGAGACACTCATGTACCTGGAAGCCGCACTTCGCGAGAGCCTGCGACTGAACCCCGTAGTGCCGCTGAACGCCAAGGAGGCGAACCGGGACACGACATTGTCGGATGGCACGTTCCTGAAAAAGGGAACTCGCGTGTACATTCCATCGTACGCGCTCGCGAGGATGCCGCATGTGTGGGGGCCGGACGCCTCGGAGTACAAGCCCGAGCGCTGGATTGAGGTAGACGAACTCACGGGCAAACAGAAATTGATGCAAGTCCCCGCGACCAAGTTCACGACCTTCCACGCGGGGCCACGCATCTGCCTGGGCATACGCTTCGCGCTCTTTGAGCTCAAGGCGGCGCTCGCGTACATGCTGAGCAAGTACAAGCTCACGACGGTGCGGGACCCAGAGGAGTACACGTACGAGATGTCGGCCGTGCTGTCCATGAAAGGGCCGCTGATGGTCACGGTCGAGGACCTCCGAGCCAAGAGCTACTGAGAGGTGAGAGAGAGAATGCATAATAACCAAGTTGAAAATGGTTTCCTGCGTGGCTGGGATTGATTGAAAAGTAAGTACATGGAATAAATGAAATGAATGGACATGGTTGAACACTTCAGAGCTCCAATACTGCCAATGCAATCCAACTTGAGCGGATCTTTAGCGGATAATTGCCATTAAGAAAATGGTTGGAGGTTGGTTGACTCGTGCGTCGTTTCCAAAAGATCCAACCTGCCACCATTTCCAGCCAATCAAACTTCACCAAATCCATTTTCAGCCAATCACATACATCGCATTTTAAAACTGTACCCAAGTGTACCCAAACTTCCAACTCATCCAACTTCATTCTCAGCAATCATCGTCAGTTCTCAATTCTCCGAAAGCGAAGCAACGACCACCAGAAGAAAGCAAGAGCTCTTCACTATCTATCTCTGTGTGTGCGGGCTCTTAATATGACGGCCGCGATGGAGTCGACGCCGGTCGCTGCCATGTCCTGGGCGCTGCCTCTGTGTCTCTGCGCGGTCGCCGCCGTGTACCTCTTGACGCCGAGCGCCGGCCAGCGCGCGCTGCAGAAGCTGCCCGTGCCGCCGTCCACGCTGCCGCTGCTGGGCAACACGCTGGACCTGATGAAGTACCAGCTGCCGCGGCTGCACGACTGGTTCACAGAGCAGTGTCTGCTGCACGGCGGTAAGTCGTGGCTGCTGCAGGCGGTCGGCGCGCCGCCGTGCGTGGTGGTGAGCTCGGTCGAGACGTTCGAGGACGTGCTCAAGACCCAGTTCGAGATCTTTGACAAGGGCGAGCGCATGCGGAACATCTTTGAGGACGTGTTTGGCGATGGCATCATCGCTGTGGACGGCGACAAGTGGCTCTTCCAGCGCAGGAAGCTCAGCCACCTGTTCACGATGCGCGCGTTCCACAACACGATCACCACAAGCGTGCACAGGTACGTGCGCATTATGGGCGACGTGCTCGAGAAAGCGGCGAGCACACAAAAGCCGCTGGATTTCGGCAGCGCGTGTCATCGTATGGCGTTCGACGTGTTTGCGGAGATCGGCTTTGGACTCCAGAAGAACACGCTCGCGACCGGTGAGGACAACTCGTTCATCAACTCGCTCAACCGGATCGGCGAGATCATGGAGCGCCGCTTCCACCAGCCGGACTTTCTCTGGAAGCTCAAGCGCTTCCTGCGCATCGGCGCCGAGAAGCAGCTGCTTGAAGCCGCCGAAGCGCTCAACAAGGAAGTGTACGCGATCATCTACGAGAACTTGCGCCGCAAGAACGATCCAAAGTACAAGCCGCAGCAGGAGCACGCGCTGAAGGACGTTGTGTCGCTCTTTTTGGACGAATTTGACCAGGACAAGGCGACAGAAGCAGCGTCCTCCACCTCCTCCACCACGGGCGCTAACAAGAAAGAGAATGGACAGAAAGTGGACATTAAGTTCCTGCGTGATGTCGGGCTCGTGATCCTCGGCGCGGGCAAAGAGACCACCGCAACGACGCTCATGTGGTTCGTGATCACGCTCAACCGCTACCCGCACATCCTACCAAAGATCCGCGACGAGTTGAAGGCCAAGCTGCCAAAGCTCTTCACGGACAGAGACTACGTCCCGTCGGTCGAAGACGTCGAGCAGCTGCTCTACCTTGACGCTGTCGTGCATGAGACGCTGCGCCTGAACCCGATCGTCCCGCTGAACGCCAAGGAAGCGAATGCTGACACGACGCTCGTTGACGGCACGCTGATCAAGAAAGGCACGCGCGTGTACATCCCGTCGTACGCGCTCGGACGAATGCCCAGTGTGTGGGGACCAGACGCTGCCGAGTTCAAGCCCGAGCGCTGGATCGAGACCGATGAGCTCACGGGCAAGCAGAAGCTCATCCAGGTGTCTGCGTACAAGTTCGTGGCCTTCCACGCGGGCCCACGCATCTGTCTGGGCATGCGCTTTGCGCTCTTTGAGCTCAAGGTGTCGCTTTCGTACATGCTGAGCAAGTACGACCTCACGACCGTGAAGAAACCCGAGGATTTCACGTACGAGATCGCATCGGGGCTTGCGGTGAATGGACCAGTGATTGTCAATGTCGCGCGAGCAGCGACAGCGACTGTGGGATGAAAATGCAGAAGTGAGCTGAAGTTGAAGAGAGCGAGAATGGGAGTGAATGTAAAATGGCTACATTCTAGCCAGGAGGTACGTTATTGCAACCCGTAGGTGCATGCATTGATTTGGTTTGTTTATGAACTCTAATATGATCGTTTACATAGTCGCTGTCGATATCATCACTACACTTACTTCCAGACAACAGAGCGACGCTCACCCAGTGACATGCTTATATCGTGACTGCATCACACTCGACTGGCGTCGCGCGCACCATCACTGGCCCCAGGATGCTCAACACGAGCGACCTGTCGTACGCGTAGCTGTCCGGGTCTCGCTCGGTCGCAATCTCAAACTTGGCGAGCAGCGATGAGAGCGTGATCATCATCTCCATGAACGAGAAATGGCGTCCCAGGCAGATGCGCGGGCCGCCGCTGAACGTCGTGAACTTAAATGGCGAGAACGTGCGGATCGTGCCGGTCGCAGCATCGATCCATCGGTCCGGATTGAACTCCTCGGCGTCAGGTCCCCACACGCTCTTCATGCGCGCCATGGCGTAGTTGGGCATGATCACTTTGGTTCCAGCTTTGAGGAACGTGCCATCAACGAGCGTCACGTCTTCCAGAGGCACGCGCACGTTGATGGGCACGACCGGATACAGGCGCAGGGTCTCCTTGATCGCTGCCTCTAGGTAGATCAGAGCATTTACCTGTTCTTTCGTGGGCGCGACGATCTCTCCGTTCATCAAACCTGGGAGCTTGTCGCGGATCTCGGCGCGGATCTTGGATTGGATGTGCGGGTACTTGGACATTTGGATGAGGAACCAGGACATGCCGTACGCCGTGGTCTCGCGTCCGCCCGAGATGAACGACATGGCCATGTCGCGAATCGCCGTTGGGTCGAGCGGGGAGTTGGCATTGTCGCTGCTGTTGATGAAGAGGTCGATGAGGTCCTTGCCGGACCTCTTGATGGCAGTTTGCTGTGGCTTTGCTGCGTTCGCGGAGATCGCGTCGACGATGATGTTGAAGATGAACTTGTTGACCCAGGCGATGTCTTCGCTCTGCTGCTTTTCGACGCCGAGTCCCAGGACCTTCATCAGCTTCCAGAGCCACATGGGCTGCTCGTTGCGGTGCAGCACGATGTTGCCGATGCGGCGGAACCGCTCGAAGAACTCCTTGTTGCCCTGCTCGAGGAACTGGAGGTCGACGCCAAAGCCGATCTTGGTGAAGATGTCCGTCGCGTAGAGCTCGAGCAGGTGCTTGATGTCGAACGCGTCGCCCTTGCGTGCGGACTCGGTCACGATCTCGCACAGGCGCTCGGTGTGGCGCGTGATCGTGCCTTCCATCACGTCGCGCATCATCTGCGGCGTGAAGAGGTAGCTCGCGGTCTTGCGCTGGTGGAACCAGTTGGCGCCGTCGGCGTTCAGGATGCCGTCGCCAAAGAGGTCGCGCAGCGCGTCGCGAAAGTCGACGCCGCGCGGGAACACGTCGAACTGGGTCTTGAGCACATCTTCGACCGTCGCTTCCGTGTAGATCACGACCATCGGTGCCTGGCCGACGACCTTGAACACCCACGGGACGCCCTGGAACTGCTTGCAGTGCTCGAAGAACCAGTCGTTTAGGCGCATGCGCTGCGCGAACATCGCGTCGAGCGTGTTGCCGAGCACCGGCAGCGTGGAGCTCGGACGCGGCAGCTTGGCCACCGCGCGGTCCTGCGCGCTGGGCAGCACCGCGTAGAGCAGCGCGAGCAGCAGCACGCCCACGAAGAGAGAGGACGGCGTGGGCGTTGTCTCCAGCAGGAGCGAGTGCAGAGTCTGGAAGACCATCGCGCGAGTATGTGTTGGAGCTGTAGAGCTTTGCGGTTGTGTGCGAGGACGGAAGGTGGCGGATCCGGCAATGAACGGAGCCGCACGGAGAGCGGAAGGGAGAGAACAATCATCGCAATTGGCAATCATTCGAGCTGAATCAGGACATCTGTAATCTGTATGACCTGAGGTTTTGGGTTGGTTGGTTGTTTGTCTCGAACAGAAAAAAGCCAGGTGAGGCAGGTGGACCCCAGCAGATCAGGCAGTAGCGAATTTTGTGATTGGAATTGATTTGAAGCTGTTCTTCCGAGCCAATTGCTCCACGTATCCTGGTGATGAAAATGCTCACTAGAGTGCATTGACGCTCGTTGAAACGCCAATGGATCCTGAGAGAAACTGTGTGATCTGTACTTGCAAGGGCAGCAGTGGATCCGGTATCCGGTGTCCAAGATTCTTGTTTACCAGTTTGGTATTGCCCTGCGGCACGTGTGATACATAAAAGAACAAGATGCACGCGAGCTCCCTCCAGTGCCCTCTGGTAATAAGGGGGAGGACTCAATGTAAGAGCGCACACGTGAGTAGCAAAGACTGTATCATTCTACAGCCTTCCTTCAAAAATCTCAGCATTTAGGAAGCCTCTCACAAGGCTGCAGTGGCCATCCCAGTAACTGGGATCCAGCATACGGCGGTAGCTGGAGCCTTACCACTAGGGCACTCCGACGCTGTTGGAAATTCCAACATGTTCTTATCCATTTCGCAACTTTGCAACAGTAGATCTTCTTCTTGCATGTACTATGCAGATCTTGAACTTCTCTCTTCTTTAAAATGCCGCTGGCGTGATTCTCTTTGGACGGATCTCCAGAGAACCGGCGACGTTGAGCGCGAGCGTCGCGTGGTACTCGTACTCATGCGGATCCTTCTCGGTCGTGAACTCGAACGTCGAGAGCAGCGCCGCAGTCAGC
>JAASFI010000308.1:0-35249 GCA_023333705.1 Globisporangium viniferum
CACCAACTTCCTCGTGCTCATCGGGTACGTGGTCGGCTTCCGCGTGCTCGGCGCGCTCGCACTGCGGTTCGTCAACCACCAGAAGCGATAGGCTACAGTATGACTGGCTTCGAGTACTCTCTGAGTTTATCAGGGTAGGTTGCAGCAAAAACTGTCTCGATCGAGCGGTGCATGTGTAGATAGATTCATATTCTCATTCATTCGTTCACATTGTTGGCTGGTGTCAATCAGTGAAGGAGGAACTGTTTTTTCATTTCCCACTTGCTTTCGTTTCGTTATCAGTTGTCGTCAGAACCGTCCGTACACGAGCGAGTCCAGGCGGTGCACGTGGGCCATGAGCTCCTTGTTCTGGTGCTTGAGCCGCACTTTCTCGCTCTGCAGCAGCTGTGCCTCCTCGCGCGTGATCAAAAGCTCATCCTCGATCTGCGCAATCGCCGACTCGGCGCGGTGTGCGACCTGCTTCCACTCGTCCTTCTCGCGCAAGAGCTGCTGGAACTGGGTCTCCACGTGCTTCTTCTCGGCGCTTTTCACGCGCAGCGCATCTCGCAGCGACTGCACCTCCTGCGCGAGCAGCGCCTCACGTTCCTTTGCGAGCGCGTTCTCTTTCTCCATCTGCCGGAGCGCGGCTTCCACGCGCATGAGGATGTGGAGCTCGGCGCGGTTGTCGGAGTCACCGCCATCGTCATCGTCGTCGTCGTGGTCATCGCCGTCACCGTCAAAGTCGTTGTTGGAGTGGTGGAGATGAGTGCGCTCTCGTAAGCGCAGTCGGTTCAGATTCGCTGCGAGCGCCGCGACTGACACCGTTGCGTCGCTGTTCCGCCTTCGAAGCAATGCTGTGGATTTACCAGAAGTAGCCGTACTCCGATCCCGAGAACCTCGTTTGCCCAGACTCGGTCTCCTGCTCGTACGACTACTTTGGAGTGACGACAGTCGTGGAGTGCGAGATGACGGTCGGTTGTTGTTCGTTGGTGAGCACATCAGCTTTTCCAGTCGCGCACGCCGCCGGTTGTCAAAGCTCTCGTCGTCCTCCTCCTCCTCATCATCGCTGTCTTGCTGTAGCTGCTGGTTAGCCGGTCGACCTCCAGTCCCCACCCGAAGTGATGCGAGTCGCTTGGCGAAAACTTCCTGAGGCAGCGGCTTGGGCGACAAAAAGAGGGCTTTGCTCACTGTGCTGCTGCCATTGCTGCTGCTCACTTGGCTGGACGCGAGGCTGCTGTTGCCGACGATGTTGTTTTGGGTTGAGTTCGTTGGACCTCGAGGACCAACTGGAGGGTTTGGTTGTGCTCTGGGCGAGATGCCGCCGCTGCTGGAGTCTAACGTGTCCGACTAAGTAGATTCCAGTATGTTCACAGTGAGATAGAGATCGATATCATCTGATGTTTATGATGAAGCTGCTCTGATGAAGATCGTACCTCGTAATTCCTCGCACAAGCGGCGCGAGGGCTTGGATTCCAGTTGTACTTGGGCTGTTCTCTTGAGGGACCTACTCCTTCGTGGCGATGGTGGTTGGAAGTAGTCGAGCTGAAGGATGCGCTTAGCAGAGAGTTCCCATTCATCCCTAAAGCTGGTAGCTCTGTAGTTGGCATTGGCGCGCCTGGCACAGATGCTGATGATGAAGCTGCTGTGGTGACACATGCTGGACTGATTTCTTCGCTCTTCCGACTGCTGCTGTTTGCCGACGCCCTCAGTATCCCGTCAGCAGCCGCCACATTCGAAGTATTCGTGTTTGAAGAGCTCTTGAAGCTGGTCGCAGTGGGCGCTCGGAACCGATCAGTCTGGATCTTTGGAGGAGAGATCTGCGATCCACGCACTCCTGCTGCACCACCACCACGAAGCGGAACCTCAGAGCTGATACCTCGACTCAAGTGACCGGATGAGCCGCCAGAGTCTGATACTGAAGCCAAGGTGGCGGCGTTCGCTGCCAGCACTGCGCCAATTCGGATACTCTGCTTGCGCTTCGCCTGGCGCTCGGCCTCGCGCACTTGGTCGATGAACTGCTGGCAGCGCTTGGCAGACGACGCCATGAGCTCCTCGGTTCTCACCACCCGCCTGTCCGCATGGCTATTACTGCTACTGCTACTGTAAGCAGCTACCGAACAGCAGTACTCGATCTCGCAGCGGGTCTTGGTCTTCCGCTTCTGCTCGATGCGCTTGAGCCCCGAGCCCAGGTCGATCGTCACGCGGCACTTACCACGACGACTTTCGTCATCGTCACAGTCCTTAGACCCACCGTTTCCATCTTCTTCAGCGTCATCGCCGCACTCGGTATCGTCCAGCACGACGTCGTCGACGTCCTCGTCGCTCAGCTCGAGAGTCAGCTGACAGGACGACTCGCTCGTGGTGAACGTGCACGCGCAGTGCCGCCACTCGAGCAGGTTCGTCTCGAGGCTGCGCACCTTGCGCTTGAGCGACACGACCACAGGATCGTCCACCATGCTAACGACCTAAATCACCTAGCTAACCTACAGACCAAACGCCCCTGGAGTTGGTTGTGCTTGGTCCTGGACCTAGCTCCCTTGAGATTAAGCGAAAATGTGGAGGCGCTTGGCGGTAGGAACCTGAATGCTAGAGGTCGTTCGCTCGAGGGCATGGGCGGTGTGGCCAATTTTGAACCGTGAAACCTTGGTTGTGCTGGTTGGTTACATTCCCCGAAACGCTCTGTGTGCAGACGTAGTGCTGCTGCATGACGTCCAGAGTGTACTGTGTGTGTGGCTTGACTCGCCCGCACACTGCAAACACCGACTTGGTAGACACACGTCCAGCTTTGCATTCCGTCCCTCAGCAAAAACAAAAACGTAGTCTATTGTATGATAGCCCCTCCCCACTATGAAGCTTAGGCGTTAAAGTTGAATGCAAAGCCCGTCTGCTTCTTCGGCTTGGAAGACGTTGGCGCTACTGGCTCGGCTTTGCGCGCTTTCTTCACTGGAGCTGGGCGTTGCTCTTCTTTTTCCGAGTCCTCATCCTCATCGTCGTCGCCCATATCTTGATCGTCATTCTCGTCACTATCGCGTTCGCTGTCGTCGCTGTCCTTCATGTCCGAGTCGTCGTGTTCACTGTCATGGGCTTCGTCGTCCTCATTATCAAAGTCGCTGCCGGACTCGGCCTCGTCGTCGTCCTGTGCGCCTCCGCTTCCAGTGAGCTCTTTCCAGCTTTTTTGGATCTTCACGACCTTGTCGGCCTCGTCCGTGTTGAGCTCCGCGACGACGAGCAGCGGCGCGTAGTGCAGCTCGTTCTCGAACTCGAGCTCGTCCTCATTTTCGAAGAAGATCAGGCGCTTCGCGTGTTCCGCGCCGTGCGCCTTCCGGTCGCTCTCTTCGCAGAAGCTCGAGCAGTACACGTTCGTTTTGCAGAACACGCAGCGCTTGAGTTCGTCGCCCTCGTTCGAGGCGTCCTGGATCGACTTCTCGCACTTGAAACACGACAGTGCAGCGCACGGAACGACCTGGTTCATGGCAGTCTTGTTACCGCCAGCCTTGCGCTTCCAGATACTCAGACTGTACGCCGAGTTGCCCCAGTTCGGCAGCGACTGCTCTTTCACGAGCATGAACCGCGCCTCGAGCTCTTTCTCAAAGCGGCGGTCGCCCGTGTCGCCCTGCCACTCGCCCACGTGGATCACGTGCTCGCCCTGGAAGAAGCGCACGCAGTTGAGCGCCATGTCGTCGTGCGGGGGCGGGTAACAGAGGAACAGGTTGCGCTTCGCCATGTCGCCGTCCTGCTTGAGCACCTCTGGACCGCCCTTGCCGATCGGACAGAACGGCGGCACTTGGCCGTGGTACGCATTGCGCTCCTGCTTCTTGCGCGCGCGGCCCAGTGTACTGCCCGCCTCTGGATTACCGCTCGCCTCTCCGTCCGTCGAAGGGGGACACTTGTCGTACGCGACAATGTCCACTTTCTGCTTCTGCAGCAGCGAGCTCCAGTAGCCCGTACCAGCGCCCATCTCCACGAGCGGCGCGTACTTGGCGATCACACTGAGCGCTCCCGGGGTCGGCGTCGCGTACGCGTACAGGTGGCAGCACCAGTCGCGACAGTTGTTGCGCCACTGCGCGAGCAGCGGGTACGCCGGCAACTCCACGAGTCCGTTGTTGTTGGTCCCCGGAGAGCTCTCGCTCTCTCCACTACTAGCGCCACCAGCACCAGCTGCCTTGCCGCGCTCGCGTCGGTAGTGCTTCTTCTGCGGCTTCTTCTTACTCTTGTTCGCGACTGTGGCCTGCGCCGACGCGATGAGGTGCGGGTTCACCAAGAGCGCGTCCATCTCGCCGTGCATGCCGACGCCCTGTTCGTAGAACAATCGGACGCCCTCACGCAGCCGTGCGTGGTAAATGTCGAGCAGCGCGAGCGACTCGGTCGGCTTCTTGCTCTCGCGTACCGGTAGTGCGAGCGACTCGATCAGCGACGACAGCAGCTCGGCGTCGTCCAGCTCGTTGTTGAGGAAGAGCTCGAGCTGCGGCTGCACGTCGGGACAGAAATTCTCCAGGTCGCTGAAGTACGCGTCCGGTGAGGGCACGGCGCCACACGCGCGGCCGTAGAGCACGATCGACGCGTAGTAGCAGTGGAAGTACATCTGGTCGTAGATGCACGCGAGGTGGATCGGCGCCTCGTCGCGCGTGCTCTTGCCCGCGGCGTGCTCGGCTTTCTTCATCTGGCTCTGCAGCTCCACGAGCACCTGCTGCTCGTGCTGCAGCTCCGTGATCGTCTTCTGTCCGTTCTGCGTGCCGCCGGCCGCAAACTGGATCTTCACGTGCAGCAGCAGCGCGTCGAGCAGCTCGGTCGCCGACTTCGACCACACGCGCGACGTGTAGATCGTCGCAGCGATGCGCGCGAGGCGGATGAGCTGGTAGAACGCGCTAAACAAACGCTGGCCACCGCTCGGCTTGGTCACGCCGCTCTCGCCGTCCTCGCGCACGACGATCGCATGCTGCAGCACGCCGTGCTGGCAGCGCTTGCATTGACCGGCGCGTAAAGCGTCCACTTTCTCCATCGTCTGGTTCTCCTTCTTCGTGCGCGCGTCGAACACCATCTCGCGGCCGCCGTGGTTGCAGCCGCAGCCGGGGACGCCGCACTTGGAGAGCACGCCGCCCTCGGGGAGCACGTCGCGCACGAGGTCGTAGATCTCGCCGTGCTCGTTCACATCCGCGATCGCCGCGTTATGCTTGAACTTGGACGGCAGCGCGTGCAGCACGACGCGCTTGCGCTTTTGCTGTTCCTCCTTGGCAACGCCGGCGTCGGGCCCGTACTTGCTCGCCGACGCCGGCTGCTTCTTGCGGTGGCGCGCCTTCTTGGCGTCCTTGCGCTGGTGCACGTGCTGCGCGACGTCCTGGTCGATCTCGAGCCCGTACTCGGCGGCGATGGCGGCCATCTCGTCCTCGATGAACGCGATCTCGCTCGACTGGAAGCCGATGTGGCCCATGCGGCGCTTGCCATTGTTGCTGCGGCTGCTGCCCCCAGCGGCGCGCTTGTTGCTCATCGTGGTCGTGAGAGGAGTGAGTCTGTGTATGTGGGCGAAGTGATGATGACCTTTGGACGGCTCCAGTTTTGGTTGGCGAACCAAGCATGTCGAAAATGCGTCAAAATTCGCAGGAGATGAATCTTGACGCATTTTCGACATGCTTGGTTGTGATTGGCTGCATTGTGTTTGGCTCAGAGAGAACCGATTAGCTGATACTATTTTGGGTACAAATCTGGCGCGCTGATTAGAATTTTCTCCCATTTATTGGTTTCGCCTCGAAAAGAAGGATTTGTCCTGTTTGCGCATGCCGTGAACCAAAATGCAGCCGTTGCACCAACTCGACGAGACAAAACAGCAGGCATCTCTCTTTGAGTAAGTATGCATCGCTACAGTATATCGTTATTGTGGAGTTATAGGTTGGTGTACAAACGCGATCGTCATGAATGTCCGTCCGGCCACGTTGTCAAGTCATGCTACATGCACGCTTCGAACTCGACAGAACAGCGACTTGCTGTTGACTGACGGCTGGATTTGAAAACCAAGTCCGCACGCCTCCGCCGCGGTAGAGTCATGCATCGCCACGGGTTGGTGCTTTCTTCTTCTGTTGCTGATGATCTGCTCAACATGAAGTGCACGCAACGTCATGCTATCGACACACGCCAACTACTACAGCCCAGGCAAGAAAGCAGGAATCTGGATCGTCGACCGCGAGCACGTGTCTTCCTCCAGGACGTGGGGGGGGCACTCGCGACGCGCGACCGGCACGTTCTTCGCGTCCTTGCTCCAGCACGTGAACACCTGCGAGAGCGTGTCGCCTCCGTGCATGCACTTCAGCACCGCAGCGGGCTTTGACGACCCGCTACCGCCGCCGCCGAATGCGCTGCGCAGATCCGCGATCGCGACTTTCTTGCCCACGTTTTCTTGCACGAACGTCGGGGTCTCGGCCGTGCCGTTGCGGATCATGTTCACTGCGTGCGAGAAGTACTCGACCTGCGGCAGCCCCGAGCACGTGCCATGGCGCGTCCACTCGTGCTTCCAAAAGTCCGGGTACTGCGGCGAGTCCTCGCTGAACTTGACGTCCGGCCAGAACTCCTTGAGCGCATCGAGTCCGATCTCCTTCTCGATCTGGTCGGCGTCGAACGGCTCGCCTCCGCAGAAGCCCGGCGGTGCACCAGACTCGCGCTCGGGCCACAGACCGTGCATTGTAAAGTGCTGTCGCCAGTACGTCTGCGGGTTCTTGCAGCCCGGGTACACTTTCTCCTTGCCGTGGCAGAACTCGGGCTGCCAGCTCTGCGCCAGCACGTAGAGCTCAAACCCCTTGGGCGGGTCCAACAGCTGCACGACGTTCGGGTCGTACACGAGCTCGTGTAGACTGTCGACGATGCTCTGCTCGATCGCTGCGTCCACTGCATACGGTGAAGTGAACAGCAGGTCGCCGTCCTTCGGTCGGTCTGTTGTCGCGTCACGGACTGCTGATGACGCGCTCGCGACTGCAACTGTGGACGACGCGAGCAGCGCTGCGGCGAAGAAGAGCTTCATGGCGCTGGTAGGATAGGGGGGGGGGGGCGTTGGCGCTGGGTGTCGTTCTTGCTTGCTCGCGTCTGGCCGGAAAGCGGGCGAGAAGGCAAGTGAGCAGAGAGAAGGGGGAAGTAATCTCCAGCGATTTTGAGATAACGGTCGACGATGTAATGTTTCTCTCTCTCTTGCTTTTTTGGCTTCAAGGTGTACTTTTCTGAAAATACCAGGATCTGATATCCTACTATTGTTATTTTTTAGACATCTTGGACTGTTTTTTATAGCTTAGAATGCATGCTGACCTATTGTGTCTTTCAATTCATTTAAATTGTCTATATAAGTAAAACTAAATACATTCTGCATTATAATCGTAAAGTCCGGAAGTAGCTCACATTGGCCGTTCTACCTGTGTAAATCTGGCCACAGTGATCGGTCTGTTTTTGTAAATAGTTTCCAGTCGTTTTTTCGAAATATTTACAAAAACAGTCAGATCACTGACCCTGTCAAAACCGGTTGCGCGGGTGTTGTCGCTGCCTGGTGGGGTGGTTGGTTCACTTTTTGTAAAGCAAGTTGCCCTCAGAAAGAACGCGAGAGATCCATCGTTTCCACGTGGGGCTCTCGAGAGAGCATCAGCAAGCGCTACTGTCAGCGACCGACCGCACCGCCACCACCGCCGCTCGCTCGCTCTATCACGTAGCTACAAGTAGACACATACACTCTCCCTCTTTACCTTCACGCGCAGTACCCGTGGACGGCAAGCCGAAAGAAGCAAAAGGAAGATGGCGGAGGAGAACGACAGAGTGCTGCTCCCTGCCGCACGCGCAAGCAAGCGAGTCGTGACGCCGCTGAGCGCAAAGCAGCAGACGCTCTTGCGCGAGATCGAGAGTCTGATGCGCGACGAGCGCATGGAAGAGGGCGATCTCTGGTTCCTCGTCGCCGCACAGTGGTGGCAGCAGCACCTCACGCTCGATGGTGATGTTGCTGATGAGCAAGCTGTAGACGAAGAGGACGAGGACATGGAAGAGCAAAGAGAGAGTGCGCAGAAAGATGCGAAGGGTGAGGGTAAGGTCACGAACGAGCCGCTCGTGGACTTGGAGTTCAGCTCGAAGAAGCGCAAAACCGTCGTGTTGAAGCCCATGCTGGTAGGTTTTGCGCATCTGCTCTGCTTTATGATGCGTTGGGTTGATTTTTGTGGACTGACTTGACGTTTGGTATCTGCAACTAGGCGGAAGAGCGCGACTACCGATTGGTTAGTGAGAGTATTTGGAATCGGCTGTCGCATGAGTTTGGATGCGATTGGGAAATCCCACGCGAAGTGATCGCTCGCGGGCCTGCACGAAAGCTGATCGTGGAAGTGTACCCCGTCATGTTCCAGGTAAGAGCTTTATATTTGTACTCAAAGGCCGGACGGTATCTTGCAATCGTCTTGATGCGAACCGAATGCTCAGAATTCTTGTTGTTGTAATTGACACCCTGGTAGGTGTTCCTCTGGCGAAGTGGCATGGAGGCGCCTGAGGAAGTGCTGGACGAGCGAGAAAAGCCGTTAGTGATCGTCTCGAGCGAGTCATGCCGTGTTGAAGAGGTGCAAGATCAAATCTGGATGGCGATGAAGCATAAAGTGCGCCAGTTCTACCCGAATACGAACGCGAAGGACCTGGAGAACGTCGTTCAAGTGAGCTACAGACTATCCGAAACATCTGCCTGGGTTCCGCTCAAGGATGCCGCTGCGCCTACAGAGCCAAAGCAAGTGAGTTTTCAGACCGCAGCAAATCACGTCCGCGCTCAAGACCCCGCGAAAGGAACGTGCATTGGCGAACTTCAGTTGGAACAGCGTGACTACCGATCTGGCAAAGAGCGATTCCATCACCTGCTCGTTGAAACCCGCTATGTGGATACAGCAAACCCGATGGATTGGCGAAATGGGAAGTTTTTGAGTGAGATTCAAGCCAGAGAATGGAGATATCAACTGAAGATTGGCCAGCTCATCGATGCGCTAGACAGCGACAAGAAATGGTACGTACAGGCGTTCCCGTGGTTGTGTGTGGCATCATTGAACTCTAATATCAATGCTGTGTGTTACGAATGTGAACAGGTACGAGTCGCGAGTGATCGACTTGGATGAAAAGCGAGTGAAGGTTCACTATCGTGGATGGACAGCCAAGTGGGACGAATGGCTGAACCGCGCGTCTGATCGTATCGCCCCGCTGCATACGATGGTTTGCAACTGGCGCGCGTTTGAAGTAAACGACGAAGTGCAGGTTGGATTTTCGATCCCAGGGAAGAATTTCCCGGAGTGGAAGAACGGCGTTGTTAGTGAAGTGGGGCGTGATGAAGAAACCGGCTCGTTGAAAATCAAGATCACTTACGACGGAGAAGACGAGTGGAGAGACGCCCAAGATGAACTGCTTTGTGCTCCAGGGACCCATAAAGCGGTGAACGCCAGCACGACCACTGTGAGCACGATTTCACGCTTGGCGCCTGCGACGTCATCCTCGTACACCTCGTACGGACGATATGGAGACCGTGGTCGTGACCACAGCTATGAATATGGTCGAGGCAAACCGGATTTCGTGGGCGTCGTTGGACTCCAAAACCTCGGAAACACGTGCTTCATGAATAGCATGCTGCAGTGCTTGATCAACACGCTGCCACTGAAGGACTATTTCCTGAAAATGGACGAAGAGACGAAGAAGGAAGCGTTCTACAAAGACATCAACGTCGACAATCCGTTGGGGATGAAGGGAAGGATCGCGATTGAGTTTGCGAACCTGGTCCGAAAAATGTGGGGTGGAGAGTACTCGGTGGTCTCGCCAACGAGTCTGAAGTCAGTGATCGGTCAGTACGCTCCCCAGTTTGCTGGTTATCAACAGCAGGACAGCCAGGAAGTGATGAATTTTTTGCTCGACGGACTTCACGAAGACTTAAACCGAGTGAAAACAAAGCCATACACTCCTGCTGTCGAACGGAATGGTCGCAGCGATCTAGAAGTTGCGCGTGAAGAATGGGAGACGTACCTTCGTCGCAACGATAGCGTGATTGTCGAGAACTTCATGGGTCAGCTCCGAAGCCACCTGACCTGTTCGAACCCTGATTGCGGAAATGAGTCTGTGACTTTCGACCCATTCATGAGTCTTTCAGTGCCAATCCCGAATGAAGAGATCGTGGTTGTTCAAGCGCAGCTGTTTTGGGCTAATGGAAGCATTCCCATGAAATATGCGATCCGCCTCCCGAAAGATACGAGCACACTCCGCGACGTCAAAGACAAACTGAGCGAGCTGTCTGGGATTCCGTTTGCTCGCTTATTTTTCGTCGAGGTGTGGAAGCATCGAATCCTGAAAGCACTGAACGATGCCTTACCGCTTGAAGATCTTCGAGAAGACACGCTGCACGCGTACGAGCTTGAGCTCCCGATGACCGAGTACGACTTCAGTTCTAAAAGCATTCATCCTCCAGCTGCAGCGAAGATGTCTCTGAAGGTGAACTCCAACCCATCAGAGAAACCAATGCGACTGGTTGCGTTACTGCATCAAGCACCATGTGCATCTCCGATCGATGGTCGGTACAGCAGCGGAGACAGTTTGGCGGGAGATGGATATGGCGCGAAACAGCGACGCGTGGAAGTGGAGTTGTTCAACACTCCGCTTCTCGTTTCGATCGATCAACACTGCACGAAGGCAGACGTTCACAAAAAGGTGTGGCAAATTGTGAAGCGCTTGGTGTCGGCAAAGGATACGCCAACTTCGTTTGGCTGCGGAGATGACCAGACGCTGCCGTACCGCCTGCATGTGAGCCAGCCGAACGGAACCATCTCGATCATCAGTGACTTCGCCTGCTCGGACGAGCCAGCTGATCTTCCAGACGCAGCTGAACGAACGCACTGTTTCACTGTCGAGTGGAGCAGACAAGGGTGAGTTTAAGTGTGTGTTTGGAATGTCTTGTAGTGTCTCAATGTTTCTAACATTTGGCAACAATCGTTTATGCTGCACCTAGCTACCATCAGGGCTACGACGAAAGCTCTGCCAAGCGCATTGAGCTCCACGAGTCAATGAAAAACCTCCGCATTTCTGGTGGAAACAGCAAGGATATCAGTCTCCTGAACTGTTTGAGCAAGTTTACCGAGCGCGAGCAGCTCGGAGAAACAGATACGTGGTACTGTCCAAAGTGCAAAGACCACGTGCGCGCGATCAAGAAGTTCGACCTGTTCTCGCTGCCGAAGATCCTGATTTTCCAGCTGAAGCGGTTTCGATATGCGCAAAGTTCGTTCTACATGCACCGAGACAAGATTTCGACGCTGGTGACTTTCCCGATCGCGAGCTTGGATCTTTCCGGGCACGTCATCGGTCCCCAGCGAGGCTCTCTTCTGATCTACGATCTCTTTGCGGTTTCCGAGCACTCTGGAGGTCTCGGAGGAGGTCACTACACAGCTGTGGCGAAGAACTCTGACAACCAGCGCTGGTTCAGCTTCAATGACAGCTTCACGAGTGAAACGTCGGCTGAGAGAGCTGTCACGCCGCGCGCCTACGTGCTCTTCTACGTACGCCGCGAGTAAGATGTAGCCCCGATCCAAAAGAAACGTCGGTTAACAACTAGAGAAAAACTACACAGAAAAATCGACAACAGGAAAGGTGGTCGTTGCTCCATGCCGTCTGTAGTGGAAACCTGTGAGCATTTTGTTTCGCTTGGGTTTGTTTTTCAGGTATTCGCGGCTGACTTTGCGGGTGCGAAATGGAACTGAGCATGCTGGCGACGAGAGTGTGCAGAGGAGGATGGCATCGGCGCGACCATTTCGACGTCTTCCGCTTGGAGTTTGCGCAACCCGCGCAGAAGCGCCTGGGTCTTCGCCTCGAGCCGCTCTTCTTCCTCGGTGTTTTCGGCTTGTTGGCGTTTGCTCGTGCGCTGCTTCCACTGTCCCCGCTGCTGCTGCCGATCCCAGTATTTCTGCTGCTGCGCAAACGAGACAAACTGGATCTGTTCGCGTAGCTCCAGCATGTTCCCGTGGGGGAGTGCCTGGTGGAGGAAGCAGTCCTGAAGCTCCGCACAGGTAGGTGACGATGTTGGTGCACTCGGTATCTGTTGCTGCTCACGTTCACGCTCACACTCGTTGGAGTTTGTTGTGTTTCTGTGACTTCCAAAGAAAAAGTTGCGGAAGGTTGAGTTTGAAGATTTTTTTCGTCCAGCAGCAGCTGCTGTACCAGAGACTGCAGTTGGAGCTCTTGGGCTTCGAATGTTGTGGAGTGATGGTGCTGCTGCGAAAGGAGCCATGGCGCCAATTGGTCCTGCGATGGCTACAGCAGGCTCGTCCCTCATGAGCACCTTTGGGAACTCGATTCGAGACGCTCGTTGCTTCGGTCCTATCAGCTTCAACGACCCGCTCTCCTCTGTGCTGCTACCAACATCACCGAGCAACTTCCTGGTCGAAGACATCAGCCTCAGGTACGACGCTTGCCTGTGCACCATAGCCGTGGACGACGAAGACGAGGAGCTGCACCTCGACTCCTGCGAGAGCGCCGCGTACTGCTCGAAGCGCCGCCGAAAGTCTTGAACTCGTCCGTGGTGCTCAGCTGCAAGTGCGCGAATGATCTCCTGGTGCGGCGCAAGGAAGATCGAGATCGTGTCCATGCGAAGGCAGACCAACGTGCACGTATCGAGTGCGTCGATGTCCCATGGTGCGGCTTTCGGCGTGTTGGTAAGACAACCTTCCTGTCCAAAGACCGCAGGTGCATGCACGACACTCACGATCGGCTGCAAAAAGTGAGCAAGTACCCAGATGGAGCTCCGCAATTGTGAGTTTATCGATGCAAGCCAAGGTTGAACGAGGAGAAAAGTGAACAAGCACAAGCACCGAGACTCACTCCACTTACATAGTTTTTTTCGATACTGCTGCTGCTGCTGCTGCTCTCCTGATTGATAGAGAGCTTGAGTTTTCCTGACACACCGCTGGGCTGTTGCTGCTGCTGGTGGTGCTGCTGCTGCTTCGGGCGTGGAGTCGAGATTTTGACTTCGCCTGCGATGAGCAGAACGAGCACGTTGAGTTCGTCGCCGCAGCGGATCAGGCGCTTCCCGGTCTTTGCAGTCAGCGCCTTGCTCGCGTAGGCGATGTGGGTCAGAATGTTGTCCGGCAGGGGCCGCAGTTGCGGGATCGAGTACACGGCTTTCTCGGTTTTCACTAGCACCGCCTGCTTGTGCGGGTTGATCGCGCGGCGGTAGACGTCTCCAGAGAGCACGGCGAGCTCTGCGAATGGCGCCGCAAAGTTCACGTTCGCGCTCGCCGTGCGCACGCCTTTGGCTTCAAAGAGACTGATCTCGCCAAAGCACATGCCCGGCGTCATGGTCGCGAAGAAGCCGTTCCCGTACGCCGCGAGCGAGATGCAGCCGCTGATCAAGATGTAAAAGTAGTCGCCCACGTCGCCCTGTCGAAAGATGTAGTCGCCGGATTGGTAGCGCTCGTAGACGCAGCTTTTCGCGATCTCGTGGAACGCGGCGTCCGGGATGTTGGCGCTCGCAAAGTACTTGATGCTGCAGAGCCACTTGCGGATGTGGCGCACGTCCGTGCCCGTGCGGAACTCGGTGGAGATCTGCAGTCGCTTCTGGATCGCGTGCGCGTGCGCAACGGACATGAGGTACGAAACCCGCTCGGGGCTGCACTTGCGCATGACCAACGATGCGAGCTCAGTGTCATTTGCTGGCTGTTGTGGTGGCTGGGTGTTGGCAAGGGAAGCCGCTGGACGCTGCGAGGTCGCTGCTAGGAGGATCGTGAGCGCGTTTGCATCCTGCTGCTTAGACTTGGTGCTCTTGCTGAATCGCGTCGTGTCCAGGATCGCGGAAACTGGTTCGTCCCAGAAGTTCACGTGCTGTTTCCACACGCGCCGATTGCTCTTCTTGCTCTGCATGTGGTCGAGCATCGTGATGTACGCGATCGCGATCCCGAGCCGCCGAAATACGATGCGCAGCGGCGGCAGCGTGGCGACGACCTCCACGAGCTCAAAGTCCTCGGGGTGGGTCGCCTTGGACGGGAAGCGGACAACCTTGATCTTGGTGAAAATGTCCCCGATGCTCCGGTAGCGCTTGCAGATGCGCACGTTGATCGCGCTCTGGTCGTGGATCTCGTAGAACGCCAGCTCTTCATCGCCCTCGAGCAAGTCGCCATGCAAATACAGCCGCTGGTCCTCGAAAGGGACCTCAAACTCGCGCTGCAGCATCGCCTGGAGCGAGATGAGGGAGAGCGAGCGGTGCACGCAGAGTCGTTGCAGATCCGGAAAGCTGGGCAGGTGGAAGAAGAGCTCCATCCGCAGATCGCGCTCGCTGCAAGATCTTGAGATGGAGCGGCGGAAGCGAGGAGCTGTGAATGCCGGGACGAACGGCACTGCTTTCCGGTGTCGCACTGGTGGATGCAATGACGACGGTGGATGTGAGGAGGAGGCAACTGTAGACGGGCGCTTCGTGAGCGGCGCATGTGCGAGCGCCTCCATGTTCTTCGGCTCTTCTTGGCTGCCGCTTCCCGTCACAGACAGCGTCTGAGTGTGCGTGTTCAGCCTGGTGGTATACGACGCTCGGAGTCCTTTTGCCGGGAGTGGCTCTCAAACGCTAAGTCAGTTCGTGGGGAAGTCTCAGCAATGACACCGTGATACATAAATAAATATAGGCACAAATAACACCCAGCTATATATAATGGATGTCGAATGCATTGATCGAGAATGGAGATACCGAGTGAGTTTCAAGTGTCCAGCTGCGTGAGCAGCGCGACGCCGCGTCGGATCCAGTGCTTCTGTCGGTGCGCGGGCGCCATGGGCACGCGGATAGACATGACAAAATTGGTCGAGTGGCCCGTGGTGGACAGCGTGCCCTGGCGCAGCGACGTCTTGTACACGGGACAGAGGTACACGTGCGCCGTGCCGCTCGGGTCCGAGTCCTTGATCGGCTCGATGTCGTCGCGCTTCTTCGGCAGCAGGTGGATGATCGGCATGGACACGTGCAACTCGCGGTGGCGCGACTCGGCGATCACCATGTGCTCGCTGTCCCAGCGCGCGCCTTCCATGAAGAGCCCCTCGACGTACGCGCCGTCCTCTGCCTTCTCGCTCACGTGGTTCGCGTGCAGCACAACCATGTCGTAGCCGATCTGGTCGATCGGCAGCTGGTGCTTGCGCGCAAAGTTCTGCTGCGTGCCCGTGATGAACGCCTGCGTGAAGAAGAAGCCCGAGATCCAGAAC
Organism: Globisporangium viniferum; assembly: GCA_023333705.1. NCBI lineage: Eukaryota > Oomycota > Peronosporomycetes > Pythiales > Pythiaceae > Globisporangium > Globisporangium viniferum. Next base: position 15,169 of record JAASFI010000308.1, read on the forward strand.
ACCAGCGGCGACGCGCCGCGGTCGATCCAGTCCTGCAGGAACGTCAGGCGCGCGAGGAAGTCCGTCACCCAGCTGCCCAGCGGCTTGAGCGACGGGTACGCCACAGACGACCACATCACCGGCACCTGGCCGTTCACCATGCTGTTGCCCATGGCCTCGAGCTCGGCCGAGAGCACCACGAGTCCTTTGAGCGCGCGCTGGATCTCGGCGAGCGACTTGGAGATGATCGAGATCAGTCGGTTGAAGCGGATCAGCTCCTGCGTGAGCACCGTGTTCATGCTCTCAGCGTAGAGTACGGGGAAGTCCAGGTCCACCTTCTCGTTGTCAAACAGCGGCGGGATGCGGCCGGCGATGTCGTGCGCCGTCTCTTCGAGCACCTGGTCCCAGGACTTGCCCCCACCGCCGCTGCTGCGCGGCTGCAGCGACAGCGCCGACTCGAGGAGGAGGTTGGTCTCCGAGATCGCGCACGAGATGTTGGCGTTGTCGTGCAGCCCAAAGATCTCGGGTCCTTCGTTCATCGGCAGCGAGTCAATGTACTCGAGGTAGGACACCAGCGACCCGTCTTTCGGTGCGTAGTAGATCCCCGACGCCGAGAACCTGTACGTGTCGCTCAGGATCTCCGGCGCGTAAAAGTCCGAGAGGATGTTCACGATGCAGCGCCGGTCCTTGTCGTCGGTCACGCGGCCGCCGTAGTTGCACTCTCCGGCTAAGTACGCCAGCGCCGCGTACGGGATCGGGTCGCTCTGGGTCAGCTCGTCCAGGCAGATCTTGAGCTGGTCCTTGGAGATGTTCAGGTCCGAGGACGAGAACACGTACTTGATGTTCCAGCCGAGCGGCCCGAACTTGGTGCGCTCGCGCACGATCGCGTGGAAGAAGCAGAGCCCAAACAGTAGTTTCTTGAACGCCTCGGGGCGGCGACAGCTCTGCACCCAGTTCTCGTCGATCGTCAGGTACGACCCCTTGAGGTTCGCGCGCATGCCCTTGGGTGGCTCGTTCGTCATCTTGACGCCGTTCTGCAGGATGAACGACGGGAACGCTCTCGTCGGCTCGCTCGTGAGCCAGAGGCGGAAGTTGGCGTGCACTCGGTCGGGCGTGATCTCCTCGCAGATCTTCTCCAGCGTCGGCAGCCAGCTCACCGAGAGATGGCAGTTCTGCAGACACACCCACGTGCCGTTGTCGATGGCCTCCGCGATCGCGTTCTCCGCGAGCGGCCCCTGGCCCTGACCGAGCGAAATCGCGACAAACTTCTTGTTGAACCCCACCTCCGCCGCGAGCTTCAAAAGTTCCGACATGGGGTCTGCGCCGGGCGTGAGCACGAAGATCAGCGGCGTCGAGCAGTTCGAGTCTTCGTACCCTGCTTTTAGGTCAAACGGCTGCGGCTCAATGAACCGCTGGCCCATCTCGGACGCCACAAACGTCATCACTGCCGGGATCACTTTGTCCGGACGCAGGCAGCGCAAGATCACGATGCGCTGGAAGGCGTCCAGCGAGCCCACGGACGAGATGTTGCCCATCATGTCCGCCGGATCGGACGAGTTGTAGCACGCCTCCCACAGCGGCAACTCGGACTCAAAATTCTCGCTGAACATGCTCAGCGCCGGCAGGTCGTTGAGGCCGAGGACGTTGCCCCACGTCTTGTCATTCAGCCACGCCTCTGTGCCTGCGGGCTTGGGCTTCGGGAGCTCCATCTGCGTGTTCCCCGTGAAGAAGTAGCGCAACTCGGCAGTGTTGATCGTGCCGTTGCCCACCAGCACTTTGACGGTCAGCAGAAACGCAAAGAGCAGCTTGTCTTTCTCAAAGAGCGAGCGGCACACGTTGCGGTAGAGCACGAACGTGAACGTGTCGTTCAGATTCGCCAGACGCGTCGCGAGGTTCGTCGACTTCTCCGCGCGGCCGATCGAAAACACAAACAAGTTGATGAACCACTCGAGCGCGTACTGGTACATCGGGTCGATCACCGAGAGATCTGCGATGCAGAAGAACAACTGCGACGCGCGGAACGCCACGGGCTGGTACCCCTGGCGCTTCTCGGCGATCATCTGCTGCGTGATCGCGGCCTCGCGCACTTTCTCCTCGATCTTGTTCGCCGTGACTTTCGACGCCCCCAGCGTGTCGATCAGGCGCTCGTCGTCGAGGATGTTGCCCTCGGCGCTCTGCAGTAAGTACAGGATCTTGTCCTCGATCTCCTTGAGCGTCTTCTTGTTCGTCGCATCCTCCAGCACGAGCTTCTCGCGCTGCTGCTCCAGCACGGGCTCCTCTTTTGCGACAGCGATGCCGAGCATCTGATCCTGCAGCCCTTCTTCGGTCGCCATGAAGTTGAGCAAGTTGACTTTCACACACGTCTCGGGCGGGTAGTGCGGGTTGCGCAGCTTCGTGGTCATGTACAAGCGGAAGTTGACGTCGTACTCGATCGTGTTGTCGCCCAGTCGGATCGTCGCCACGCCGCCGCTTTTGATCACCTGCTTGAGCAGAATCGGCTCCAGCATCGGGTCGATCTCCTCGGGGATGTTCTCAATCAGCACTGCGGCGCCGATCATGATCGAATTCTCCAGCATGCGCACGAATCCTGCCTGCGACTGCTTGACGACCTTCAGGTTGTTGCTCTCCTCCATGTTCTTCACCCAGCGGTTCGCTTGGCCCTGCGGGTCGATCGTCAGCGGCCACCGGTTGCTCCGCTGGAGTATGATCGCATTGTCGATCGAGAACGAGTCGTTCGGAAGCTTCGCGATCGTCCACTCGCGGATCTTCACCGGGTCGCCGAGCGTGATCGTGAGCGAGAACTTCTCCGAGCACGTGATCGATTTCTTGCTCAGCTCCTGGCCCCAGTGCACGAGCGCTTTCTCTCGGTAGACACTCGTGAACGCCCCCAGGTAGGCGATCACGCCAGACGAGAGCATGATGTCGCCGACCACGTTGTCGTACACGATCTGCAACTTGCCCGACATTTCAATCCAGCGCGCTTTCTCGCCGCCAAGACCACCGATCAACTGGGTCGCTCGCGTCAGTTTCTTGGAACAGTCGTCCACTTGGAACTGCAGATCCGCTTTCTTCTTGTACGCCGCAGCCAAATCGGCCTCCAGTCGCGCCACTTTGTCGAGCACCACCTGCAGCGCATCTTGCTTGCCTTTTAGCTCAGATTGCGCTTTCTCTAACGCTGCAGTAGCTGTTTTCAGTGCCTCGCGCTTCGGGGCGACGACCTTCGCCACACGATTGTAGACTACCATGGCGTGCACCCAGCTGCACAACCCCGACGCTGCGACTGACGCCTTTTGGATCTTCTCCGCCGAGAAATCCGGGTTCGCGGCGTACGGGATCACTTTCTCCATGGCCTCGGGCGGGATGTTGTCCTTGTCGTACTCGAGCAGGTTTTGCAAGAACCGCGTGTCGCTGAGTAGATTTTTCTGCGCGGGCACCCAGTAGTCGTCGATTTTCTTCGTCCCGCCGTTCGGGTCCTTCACCTTGAGAGGCTGGACGTTCATCATGATGCACACAGCCTCCATAACGAGCTTGACACCATCTGGCGGCTTCTTCATCGCTTTGATCTCTGTGATGTCGCCCTTTGTGAGCGTCTGCAGCGCTTTGACAGCATTCTCGAGCGCGGGGATCGCTTCCGCCAGCTCTGCTTCACAGCTCTCCTTGATACCGTTCGCTTCAGCGGCTTGCTCGTTACAGAGCTTCTCCTCTGCGGCAACGACGTCTTTCGTGACGTTCGCCTCTTTCTGTTCCCGTGAGATGGTCTCGAGAAGCGCGTCGGTCTCGACGGTCGCGACCTTGAGCATCGGCTGGAGCGCCTCGAGCTCCACCTGCATCTTCTCAACCTGCTCGGCAGTCTCCATGAGCTTTGTCAAACCGTTGTCGTACCGCTTCTTCATCGTCATCACTTCGATGCGCTTGTTGTTCAGCAGTTTCTTGAACGTATTGATGAGCTCGAGGTATGAAGTCGGTGTGATGTAGTAGTGCCGCCGCAGCGACTGGAGAAAGTCCTGTGTCATGCGACTCATGCTCTCCTGCATATCGACGCAGACATCAACGATCCCTGTCTTCACCTGCGCGGGGAGATCCACATCAACCAAGAAATGGTCGGCGACAGATCTCAGAGCCTCGTCCGGCCATTCCGTGAACCAGTCGATCGTGCAGCAGTTGACAAGCGACGGGAACATGCGCAGACGTCTGCGGAATGCGTCTCCAATCGGCGACAGTGCGAGCACGACGTGCAAGTTTGTTCGGCACCGACTGACAAAGAAATTGTAGATCTCCGCGCTGTTGCCAGTGCTCACCCCCGCCGCGGATGCCGAGGGCTCCAACGCTTCGTTGATCTGCATCGTTTCGTCATTCTGCCACAGATTTGCGACCTCGCCAGTGTTCAGAATACCGTTGATGTCCTCCAAGTAGGCTTCTTCCACGATTTGCGTGTCGGAAAACAGAAACACCGTCGGCTGGTTGTTCACACCTGTCATCTGGAGCACTTTCTTCAGGTCGTTCCGCCACTCTGACCGAGAATACGACTTTGAGATCTCGATCTGAAAGAGCTTGTACTCCGCCATGAACACTGCGAGCGTGGTGAGCGACTTGCGCCCACTGCCGCCAACACCGACCAGCAGCGCATTGCCGTACGGTTGATGGATCACGCGAGAGATGCGCGCAACATGCTCGATCGCGTTCTGGAAAAGCACGAGACTCATCGGCGCGGAGCTCATGTTGTTGTAGTCCTCCAGGTACATGTGCATGGAGCTTTGCAAGAGCTCCCGATCGCGCAGCTCGTCGTAGTTGCGCTTAGTCGACTTGCTGTCTCCAAAGTTTCCGTAGATCAAGATCGGATTCGGACCTCGGATGTCTTCGACATATTTCATTTCAAAGTGGAACGCGACGATTTTCACCAGTCCGTCGGTAAACCACGCGCGGTCTTTCTCGTCGATCAAACGGTCCGAGAACACGCGAAGGCACTCGTGGCTCCAGAGTCGCACAAAGTCCTTCCCGTCCTTCACAACGTCAGCAGTGACCTGGGCGATACCCTGGAAGACCTTGGAGAGGTCTCGGAGGTTGAATGTGTAATGGGACTTGGCTGGCGTCGGTAGCAGCGATGAGGAGATGGTGTTGTAGATATCGATCGTTGCATTGACGACCGCGCCGCTGAGCTGCTTGACGGAACCGGGAAAGTTCATCAAGAACCAGTCCGTGATCCTCCCGAAGATGCCCTTCAGCGAGTCATTGTCGAACGGCACAAAGTTGATCAGGTTGAAGTAGCGAACATACCGCTGCGTGATCTTCGTTCTCCCTCCTCCTGGTGGACCCACCGCAGAGACGAACTGCACATCGACGAGCTGCGTGAACGTGTTGTCCTTGCGATTATACCAGCCGCCGTGCCCCATCCACTGCCGCAGGAGCTCGATCGGAGGCTGCGCGCCATAGGTTTCTTTCGCAGGCATGTTCAAGTCGTCGACAAAAATAATGCAGCTCATACCCAATGGAGGACCGAGCACGCCTTTGCGGCGCTTGTCCAGCTTGGATTCGATGATGTCCTGCGTCTGGTTCGCGCTGGTCTGCGCCGAAAAGTTCATGAAGATCGAGGAGAAGGTCTCGTTCATGCCATTGATGATCTTCTTGATCGACACGGACTTGCCCGTGCCCGTGTCGCCCGTGCAAAGCACGTGGAAATGATGGCGCAACAGCGTATCCAGGATCCACGCGTTGCGCTCCGTGTCGATCGTCGGCACCAGGATCGACGTGAACTGAGCGCCGCGAGGGATCGCAAACGTCCCGGCTGCCTCCATCCAGTTGCTCCAATTGCCCTTTTTCGCATCAAAGCGGTAGTCGTACACCAGACGCTCGTCTGGAACCGCAAGCAACGCGGATCGTCCCGTGACGGGATACGATGGGTTTTCACCACAAAGTCTTCGAAATACGCTCGCGAGGCATCGTAGTCGACGATCGTCCCTGTGAGGAAGTCGCGCAGGTACCGGTCAAAGAGCAACCTTGATTTCCAGCCCACGCACGCACCGATCGACCAAATCGTCGCTTTTATCAAGAGACACTCGAGCATGCGATTCGTGTCGGACGCTACGCCATCGGGACAATTCAGAGCACACTCAAACAAGCGCAGCAGCGACGCGCCATGCTCGAGAAAAGTGACAGGCGTCGGTACCACGCAGTTCTTCTCGACAAAGTACAGCATGGGCGGCACGAGCCAGAGGAACGTCTTCTCGATGAACTCTGCTTTCGACGCGTACTCCTGCGGCAGTCGGGTCCGGAGCCACGTGCGCATGAGTACCTCCCAGCCGAGGTTCTTGGGCTCGAGGAAGACCATTCCAACTCGCGAGACAGTGGCGGGCGAGGCTTCCTCGAGGTCCTCGGTCTCAAACATCATGCGCATGCGGTCCGTCATTTTCACGATCTCGCCACTCATCAAGCACAGTTTCTTGTTGTCATCAAGCACGGTGTTCATGTTCTCAATCCAGACAGCGTCGACTGGGCCGTCAAACATGACCCACTGGAGATCGTCGCTCGTGTCGCGTGCGCATTCGCGGTAGGTGCACGCAAGCACGCCGTCCGACCACTCGTGCTTGTTTTCATCAAAGTTGCCATACAGCTGACCGCTTGTGATGGACTTTGGGCTCATCGTGTGGATCACCACGCGGTTCTGGAAAGTGCCGTTGCTCTCGGTGTTGCACGCGGTCATCGACGTCGCGAGCGTGTGGACGATGCACGTCTTCCCTGACCCAGTCTGCCCGACAATCATGAGCCCGTGGCGCACTTGCACGGTCTCGTAGAATTGGATCACTTTCATCTTGAACTCGGGTTTGCACTCCAATGGGATCACGACATCCGGCACGATGCTCACTCCGCTCTCGCAGATGGTGTCGATCATCGGCAAGAGAGCGCCGTGGTCGGGGTTCGGGAGATGCGCGCCAGGGAAGAGATCCGATGTGATGCCGCGGAAAAGCGGCAGATCGTCAGTCGTGAACTTGGGCAAGTTGACATCTTGCACGGAGCGCAGCACGATCTTGTCTTCGGTCCAGAACGGGTCATTCCCGAGCAACTGACGCAAGTGGCCGGCTGCGACCAGAATCGAGTTCACAGCGCGCATCCCATAGTCGTAATGTTTCTGCGACGACAGCTGCTCGGACGAAAGCTGCAGCACTTGCGTGAGCTTCCGCGCATTGCTGCGCGCATTCGAAAACCCAAACGAGTACAGTCGGATCTCTGAGATCAGAGCGTAGTCCGGCACCATCATCGCGCACGGACGGAAAAGCGCCTTCAGGTTGTCAGGCAGCTCTGCACGACCAGCGTAGCCAGGGTTCATGGTGATGAACACGTTCGCACTCGCATTGAGCTTGATGAACGTGCCTTCAAACAGGAACTTGTCCACGTTGGCTTTCTTGCCTTCGTTGATCGTGAGAATTTGCTGCGCGATCACGGACAGCACTTCGATGTTGATTCGGTTGAACTCGTCAAAGCAGCACCACGACCCGCATCCTGCGAGTCCTTTGAAGAACTTCGCCATCGCCAGGTAGTCCAGTCCATCCGAGCAGTTGAAGACGACACACTGGATCGCAATCGCTTTCGACAAATCCTTCACGGTCTCGGTTTTGCCTGTTCCAGCCGGACCCTCAGGCGCCCCTCCGTACAAGAGGTCGATCGCACCCATCATCGTGCGGTAGCATCGATCAGTTAGCGGCGTGATCACGAGTCGCATCGAGTTCCCAAGGTACTCGTATCCGTACTTCACTCGCGCATTCACGATCCGAGCCTGGAGATCGAACGTTCCGACGGTCTTGGCGCCGCCGATCCAATAGTACCGCAACTGGGAGATCCACTCAAAGTCCTGGTCGTTCTCCACGCCTTTCTGGATCATGTGCACGATCGTATCACGCGCGTGGACGTCGATCACGACCAAAGCTCCGATCGTCGTGCGTTCCAGTTTGGTCAGATTGCCACGAACGAGGATCACCACTTTGTCGAGCTGCGCGTTGAGCTCCTCCACGTACTTTTTCAAGCCAGCGTTGCCGCTTTGGTTGATTGCGCGCGTGACGTCCTGAGTCCAATAGACCTGCGACGCTGCGAGCACGACCTGGGCCGGCCATTTCAGGATCCAGGTCTCTCGGACCTCGTTCGGGTACGTGCCAATCGCACGCTGCGTGTGGTCGCGAATGCTGTCCCACTGGTTTTGCTCGACCTCTAGCAGCCACATCTCCACGTTGCCCTTGTTCTTCGCGCTCTCTGGGTTCACAGTCAGTCGCAGGGGTACGACCTCGCCTTCCGCTGAAATCATCTCTGTGATGAGCAACGTCTCGGTGAACGTCACCTTGTTCACACCTTCAAAGCACTTGCCCAAGTGCGGCTGCACTGCCTTGGGCTCTTTCGTCTGCGAGAGAATCTCGAGCAGCTCGTCGTTCGACAGGAAGAAGAAGCGCGGGAAGTGCAGTCTCTTCATCTCCAAGTAGTCGTTCAGCCCCTTCTGAATCTCGTCCAGCTTTTCATTCGCCTTCTGAAACTTCTGTAGCAGCTTATCCATCGCGACGACGGTCATGAAGTTCGGGTCGACCACAGTGTCCTCCATGGTCTTCCGCCACAAAGCGTCGACGCTTGCAAACCGCCGCGCCTCGGTCGGCATCTGGCGCATGATATCTTCCGAGCTGAAAATCGCTTCCAGGTACAGCCACGTGCGCTGGCACGCCATCCATTCGTCGAGCAACTGCTGCGAGTACTGCAGCTTCTTCTCCCACGCCTTGCAATCCTTCTCAATGCATTTAATGTACGGAGAGCCGCGCATGGTCTGCGTCTTCACCAAGTGGTCGTCAAGTAGCGCGATGATGTCGTCGGCGCTTCGGATGAGGTACGTTCCGGTTTCGCGATATGGCACACACTGGAATTCGATCTTCTCCCACTGCAATCATCGCGTTCAAATTCTTCTGCAGCGAGTACTCTTTCTCTGCGAACGTGCCGATTTCCTGCACAGTCTCGATATGCTGCGTGATGCCTTTCTCCAGCAGGATGTTCAGCGTCAGCTCTTCTTCCGTTTCTTCAAAGCCGATTTTCTGGCGGAGGTTCTCCCAATGGCGCTCTTGAAGCGCAGGACTAGCGAGTGACTGAATCACGGGAAGGTATGCCTTGAATTCTTCGGTTCGCTCGCGTAACGTCAATGCAACCTCCGCTGAGCCCGGCGCTTCTTCCATCAGCGTCTTGCTCAGTTTGTACGACGATTTCCACCACTCGACAACAAGCGCTTCGATCTCTGGTCCCTTCAGCTCCAGAAAAGGGCCGTTCAGCCACGCTTGACGGTTCTGATTGAACTCGGAGCACATTGTCCACAGCTTGTAGTACGGGCTGAAGTCGCTCTCTAGCTTGGACAGAATCGAGTACTCTGTCGGCGGGAAATTGAAGACAGCTTCACGGGCATTGAAGTCCAGCGCCTTGGCTTTCGCGTCCTGTAGGGAATCAAACAGGTTGACAGCGAGCTCCACGTACTTCTCGGTCTGGTCGATCTCGCCATAGAGTTTGAACGCTTGGACTTCGCTCTCGAACCGCTCCAAATCCAGCTCAAACGCTTCTTTCTCCAGCGCGAGCTTGTCCATCATCCGGATCTTGTCTTCCTCCAGCGCCGAGTCACAGGTATCTGCTGCATGCGCGACTCGAAGTGGCCACTCTTTCGTCGAGTACGCTAACTTGAAGTCTTCAGTGCTGAGTTTGTGCGAGAACTCGCTCATCGCGTCCAGACGCTCGTGGATCTGATCGACTTCTTTCGTGATCCCAGCGATGACGGCCTTGCTCTCGTTCACAAACTCTTTAAGCTTCGCTAGCTGCGCCTCGTTCGTCGGCTTCTCATTGATGCGTCGAAGAATCGCTTCGTACCGCAGCGTGATGTCCATGTTTCTCTCCCTCGCCTCGCGAACAATGCTGTCGACCAGCACGTTTCGGATCTCGATTGCTCTCGTCTTCAGGAACTGCTTCAGGTTCAGCGTGTTCACACACACAAGCGGCAGCGGCATCGCATCATACGCGATCAGATCGACTCGGAACGAAAGCTGGTGGAAACGGCGGATTTGGCTGCAAATCTCGGTGAGGTAGACCGCAGGGTCCGGTTGCTCTTTCAGCTCGGCGAGGTACTTGAGTGGATCGAAATGGACAAAGTCCGTGTACTTTTCAAACTGCGCGGTCAGGTGCTGAGCTGCCGCCATCGCCTCGCCCACCATCTCCACGATCTGCGCTTTTGCACTCGCGATTCCATCCACACACTCTGCCACGACTGTGCGATCGCCTTCAAAGCCCAGGAGATGACGCCTCTCCAGCGCCAGCAGCGACATGATATCACAGTCGATCGAGTCAATCTCGTGCACCGAGGCGAAGGTGGCTTCGAGCGGCTCGAGCATCACTGCTGTGATCTCTTTCGTGGACGGCTCGACCACGACTTGTCCGTTCACAAACCCGAGCTGGACGTCGAAGAGCGAGTTGCGATGAGATCGCGACACATCTTTCTCGGCAGACGCGATCGTGCATTTGCGAACGAACTCGACCCACTCGGTGGTCGAGCGCGTCACGATCTGGCGTAAATGCGCTGCCATGCGCGTCTCCACGCCAGTGATGATCCGCTTGAGCTTGCTGGCGTTGTACACCGCGAGGTCCGACATGAAGAAATCGTAGTGGTCCTGAAGGTTGTCGATGATGTTTTCCACAATCGAGCGTCGCCAGTCGATGAGCAAGATCTCGGCTGCTTTGTTCTGGTGGTTGGTTTGCAGAGCTTTAAAGTCGAGCAACCGGAATGGAAACTGCTTCAACAGTTCTGTCCCTGCAGCTGCGTTCGCAGCTTCATTTCCAGTCCCAAGCGTCGATGGTGATACTGGTGGCATATCAGCCTGAATGAGCAAGAGTCTCTGGAAGGTCTTCTCCCAGCCTGCGTACATGCGCAACAACACGGAGAGCAGCTGCGGGGAGCACATGAAATGCGTCGATCCGATCCGCTTCCGATTCTTCTCGTACGAGTGCTGCGGGATGACGATCTTCCCAAACTCTGCAACAGGCGACGGCGCCTGTGGGAGCATCAGGTTCAGCGCGACGTACTTCCGCTGGAGCTCTTCATCGTAGCGGAGGCGGTCGTAGAGGACAGATTTCTTCATGCTCCGCATGTAGCTCTGAATTGTCGCGTCTGTCAGCGCGCGCAGGATCGCCGCTGCAGGCTGCCCGTCGACAAGCGCGACTTGCTCGGGGAGTCCGCTCACCACCCGCTGGTGGATCTTCTCGAGCGTGTGGCGATTCATCGCTTTCAGATCTTCTGACGTCTGCTTTGCGAGAAAGTGGTCGAACCGCAGCTGCGCCTTCGCTTCTTCCCTGCGGCGCACTGCTTCGTCGACTCGCTGCTGGAACAGTTCGGGCGTCTCGCTCTCGAAGCGCAAGTTGATGCGCTTGACCCATTTCTGCTTGTCCGATCCCTGGAATTGGATCAGGAACTTCTGCTTCTCGGCGTCGTAGCTCTGCACCGCGCACTTGCGCCAGCGCCACTCGCCTTTGAAGAAGTAGAGTGACGAGCCGGTCTCGCCCTGTATGAGCCACTCCTGCGGCGAGTGGGTCTCGAACTCTTCGCTGTCGAACAGGTGGAGCGGGAACTGGGACTGGTCGATTTTCAGAAACTCGTCGGTCTCAATGTGCGGTTTCTGGGTGCTGCTGCTGTTGTTGGTGTTATAAGAACTGGCCGAGCTGCTTGGATGCGGGGGTTTCAGAGACGACGACGACGATGACGCAGTCCCAGACGCAGCCCCAGCGTTCGCGTCTCTCTCCGAGTTCTCCACGTTGTAGATCTTCTTGCGCAAGCGGCCTGGAAACGCCTTGACGAGCTCATTGTCCCGCAGCATCTCCTGGTGGGTCCTGATCTCCATCTCGTGCACGATCGCGTTCGCGTCTTTCCAGCGGTGCGGGCGGTTGTTGTGGTCCACGTGCGTCAGTTCGACCGGCGGCGCCGACCCCAGTGGCTTGATCGATGGCATCGTGGCCGCTCCCTTGTGCGGCTTGAACTTGGCGTTCTTGTCGCTCATCAGCAGCTTCATGGTGCCGCCTCTTGTCGCCGCTGCCTGCCGCGTCTTCTTGAGAAACGCCTCTTTCTCACGCCGATGCTGCTTGTGCAGCCGGAAGCGCTCCATGAGGTGCTCTTCAGCTGTATACCGCGAGCCACTCGTAGGAGACGCCGTCGCTACGCCTTCATCACCATCATGATCGCCGCTGATATCAGCACAATAGTTAACATCGTTCTGCTCGGCCGCTTCTGCGTCAAAGGCCTCGTGCCGGTACCCGCCACCTACTGCGTCTTCACCAGCAGCACCACCGTAGTTGAACCCATCATGCGGGGAAAGAGACGCAGGGCTCAGTGCTGATGCGTCGTACTGCAAGTCGTCGTCGTGCGGGTCGTACTGCATGTCGCCCCCGCCGTCCACGGCGTCTGCGTTCATGGCGATCACCTATCGAGAGTGAACCACAGAATAGCTTTTCCTCTGTTGCTCAATCTCGCCTTTGCGACAGCGAGAAAGAACGCGCCAGTCTCTTCCTGAATGAATACGCAGCAGATAGATAGCAAAGTGAATGCGTGCATGCGTGAAGAGCTCTCTGCGAGTGAGCGAGCGGCGCGCGCGGGGTTTCACAAGCGACGCGTCGGGAAATAGCCCACCCAGCACGATGGATGACCTTTCAGACGATGCAGACAGGTGCTGCATGGCTTCACTAATCACAACATTAGTCACTGGAATACAATACAATACAATACGTCAGAGCGAGCCGCACGGAGTCGGTGCCGCCACCGCACACGTGCGCGCATCCCTCTCGTTGCCTGTAAAAGGCGTGAGTGAGCGTGGACGAAGACGCCCGCCATCCCCCCTGCCACTTCCAGCTGACTTTAATCAGCGTTGGCACATCATGGCGCTTTTTTCTTTCACTACTACCAAGCAACGATCGACTCCGGCAGACTACACTGTACTTCACTAGCAGCAACGGCACGGACGCCACGCATTGCGCAAGGTAGCGCGAGATGGTCGGCGCAGCGTGACGAGCAGCGGACGTGGCTCCCAGAGCAAGCTGTGCCGATCGACGGCACGCGTCTCGTGCTCACTCTCACGGTGGTGCGTAACAAATTGTAGATTTTTGTACTGTAGGGAGGACACCAAACTCACTCCTGTGCTTCGCCAGCCAACCCAGTGGTCCTCGGCCCACAACATGCTGAAGCGCCTCGTAGATGTGCAGCACGACATTCCAGTTGACGTGGACGTAATCGAGGGGCTGATGCCGACGCGCAAAGAAGAAAAAGTGCTCCACGAAATAGTATTTTCAGAAGATGAATCATAAAGTGTAGTCAACTGGACAAAGTCAGCGCGACAAATTTTGTCCAAGTGGACCGACGCAGTTGTTGAGAAGAGAGAGAGAGAGAGATAACGAAATAGAACGAGCCAACACCTGAATGGATATGGCGGGGACACGGTGGCTCCAACCATTGTTGGCGTACATTCCGCATTTTTCGTTATCGATACATCCAATTTGCCTACTGTACTTGACAACTACTTACTACTTTGCTCTTTACCTGCCGTGCTCGCCCGCCATGGTGACCGACGCGCGCTGCAGCGATACCCGCAGTGAGGGAAGCTGCTGTGAAGAGGATGGCGCCGTGGAGCTCTCAACGACGTGGTGCGGTCTTGCCGCTGGCGTTCCTACTGAATACTGGCGACGACTGACTGGTGGCGGCTGATGCGCGTGCACGCTGTGGTGCAAATGCTACTGCTGCTGGTGATGTCCACTGTAGGGCGTTGGTGCTGAATGCGTGCGCGATCGGCTCGAAGGGTATGTTGGCGATGTGAGTTCGTCGTGAACCCTCCACTCCGTCTCGAGCAAGCGGCGCTTGCGTCCGACAGGTGAGTTACTGCTGCTGACCATCGACATGGCGACCATCGCAGTCGCCACGGCTTGTCGCTGCTGGTAGTAGTCCTGGTAGCGCGCCTCGAGGAGCTCGCACTCATTCTCTTCTTCGCGCAGCGCGTCGAGACTTGCGATGAACGCTGTACGTAGCCCGTCGAGGTGCTGCTCTGCTCGCTGTTGTAACACCGCTGTCTCCTCCGAGCCTCGCGTGAGCTGAGGGTAGTAACCTCGGCGCCCAATCTTTGGCATCACCTTGAAGCCTGCGACGGTCGACCCAGGCAGTAGCTTCTTAGAGATGTGCATCGAGTCGCAGTGCAGCTGCTGCGCCAAGTAGCTGCGCAGCGTGGTGCCGTACGGGACGCCGAGCGTGCCGCAGCAGAAGTACTGGATCATCGCCGCAGTGTACTCTTCCTCGGCCAGGGTCCGCTTGCCTCGCCGCAGAGGACCTCGCAAGTGCGGTGAAGAAGTAGAAGCCGGCGACGGTGCTAACTATGGTGGAGAGACTGGGAGGTGAGGTGATGAAGGCGAAGACGAAGAGGGATACCTGCTGAATGGTGGTGGTGGTGGTGCAAAATGACTACTGCTGCTGTTTGGCCAGGACTTGTGGTACATGCTGCTATCAGCTTGTCGCGAGTATGGAGAATTGCTGCCTGGACGCTGCAATGGCGAGCACGGCGGGTAGTAACTGACGCTCATGGCTCTGTTCTGCTGGTGAAAGGTGAGCTGCGCTGTGGGTGTTTGCGACGGCAAATTCGAAAATGAGACCGAGTGCGAGTGAGGACCAAGCAGAGTTGAGAACCAGCAGAGCAATAGAGAGCACGCACACAAATGTGGGGTCTCTATTAGTATCTCAGTTGCAAAAGGGACAAAGAGTCCTAGGAAGTGGATTTTTTCTACCACCTTTTCGGTCCAGACGCGAGTGAGGAGGGCTCCTTTCTCTCGGCCAAATCAGCTTCAACTCATAGTTTGCAAGGCTGTCAGGGCGACAGCGAGAGTCTCCAAGCGCTGGCAACCACACACTGCTGCGGACGACGGGGCACCCCTTTTGTGCAGCAATGAACAAACCGAGAGCGAGTGAGCGGCGATAATTTGACTTGCTGTGAGTTTTGGAGCGCGTTTCGTTTCGCTGCAATATTCCAACAAGAGGGCTACACACACGACCCACGTGGGTCGTCAACGGTTGAGGTGGGTTCGAAATGGGAGGAGGACTTCCAAGCTCGCTGCTGATACAGCCGAGGAAAGCGCGTAACCAACCGTCCTGACGGCGGATGCAGTCGAGTATCAACTTACCGAAACAACTGAAATCCTCGAACGCCAACCTACCTGACTCAAGTTGGTGTTGATTGACTGATCTGAAGTGGACACTCGTCTGCAAACAGCTGCTTCAAAATTGGGGATCCAAGTGATGAACACTGGGGACATAGACGTGACCTGTGGCTGGGGAGTGCACTCTGCAATAGAAGAGAGAGAGAGAGAGTGAGAGCAAACGAATGGACATTAGAGGCGTTCTGAGTGATCCGAACTACTGCGCGGCACAGTCAATCAAAACCCAGTGTGAGTTTCTCAAGTAGATCCAAGCAATCGACTAGGTAACGTGTGATACTTCTCCAAATCTAGCGGAAGGGATGGCGCCAAAGTCTTTTATCCAGATAAATAAATACATAGGCATGCAATGGTCTGAACACAACATCGTAATAGGCAGAGGCACTGGAAAGCTACTCCCGTGTCACACCACTCAGTGTGTCCCTGGAGCGCAGAGCAGCTCGTCCTGGGCCTCACGCCACTCGCACTTGCCGTCCCATGACTCCAAGCTACACACGCACCTCGACAGTTTGAGGGTAGACTTCGACGCCACCGCTTAGCTTCGTCATTTTGGTGGAGTGCGAAGAGCGGCAAATCTCCCAATTGGACCCGAATTCGTGAGCAAGTGCCTTCCACATCTGATCGCCAACCAAGCGATAGTCTCGATCCTCAACCTACGAAATGCGACGATTGAAAGACACGAGGTGTTCAGTTAAACTTGCGATCTTTGGGGGAGACCATTAAAGGAGCACACACCAATCCTGGCTTGAGCACAGCGGCGCCCGTGGTCGGGCACGAGCGGGCTTCGTCAACGAGGTCCGCATTGCAGAGGGCTGTTTTCAGCTTCTTTGCCGGCGAGGGTCTCTTGAACGCAGCCGCAGAGACGATATATCGCTTCTCTGCACCAGGTAGCTGCTGCTGCTTCTCCGTCATGGCCGTTCGTTTGAATGCGCGTCAGATCCTCGCACGAGGCTCAAACTTTGCCTGTGTGAGCCAAACCAGAAAGCTCTCTCTTTTGCCGCACGATTTGTGCCAGTTGGAAAGTTTCAACTGCCACTTGGAAGATACTGCATTCTCCTCAACGTCTCTTTCGACTCAGCGCCAGCGCCACACACCTGGATTTCGACCATTTGTGGGTACAGTTGCACCTTTGTGGATGAATTTAGCAATCAAATCATATTTGCTGGAGCCTTTCTCTGTTCTGACTGACTGTGATTCTGATCTGAACCATTATCCTCTTTAGAGGAGCGCAACACTCACATGTGTCAAGCAGGTCTCTTAGGATTACAGTGCACAGTACTGTACCGACAGAGTTCCTCTATGGGCACGTCTTTGGTCATTGATCCAGAGGACCCTCTTACCGGCACCTTCCATCCACCCACCTTCCGCAAGATGGAGTCATTCACTTCAACTACTGCCTGCAGCTCGAATCCCACCCTCTCGTCTCATACTACCCCTTGACAAACTAAAACTTGCATCCTGAGCCACACACACGCAGCCATCTCTTAACTGACAGCATGATGCCGATCAAAGCAGAGTGCTACATAGCCAGCATTATTCGACCCTGTTGAGTGCGCTTTCATGTTGTACAGTTCCTCGTGGCTGATGGGCATAGGCGTCAGGTTGTGCCGAAACTACAGTGCAGTTTAGAGCGATAGTGAGTGGTGTTAGAATGTCGTGCTGGGCTTGTGTGAAGAAGAACAACAACAAGAGTGGGGACCCACGTGCTTGTTGTGCTGCTCAGTAGATACACCGAGTATCGAGTGCTGAACGAGCATATGATGGTAAAGCTACTGCACTGAGTCGAGCGGCCCCGGTTGAGGCGCATCTTGGTCACCATCCAACTGCAGCATCTACTCCGAGCACGAAAGGGCCTGCCTGTTCACGCTTGCATACTGGTATGCACCTGAAGTGTCTTTGACGCACTTTGCGCCATCGCCATCCACACGAGTCTTCTTGGACCAGGCGTGGTGAGATCAACGTTAGATGTAGGATGTCGCATTCATTTCGGATGAGACAGACCTCTACAGCTCTACGTGGTAGAAACATTGCAGTACTCTGTCTTGCTACCAATTGGAGGTCCCTGCTACTCGGATGACTGTGTGCTATAGGTCATTCTCGATGTCAGGTCATGTTTCAGCAGTAGTCCCCCTCACACGAAAATGCCGAGCTTAAATCTTACACGACAGGCGTCAACCCGATGTTGTGGTGGACTACTGCGCGCATGTAGTTACAGTTAAGTAGGTACCAATCGCGGTCAACGCACCAATTGCAATCCACAGAGCAGGATACTGTTAATACTTGACAAGCAGCCGCGGTGCAATTCATGTACTCGATAGACAAACGTCGAGTTCAGCTCTAATGCGTCTTACCAGTTCGCAAAATTACCGGATCGTCGTCGATCGAATTTCACTAGCTACAGAGGCTAATGCAGTCATGAGGGCGCAGCCGACGATCTCCGGATACTCAGAAAGCTATTGGAGCCCCACGGCTTTGGCAGCTTCATCCGTCATGTGGAGGAGCTACGGACGCTCACGGGACGCTCGGCAAGCCACTTTGAGCAGCCGCGGGTTCCCAGTCCAGGAGGCTTTAATCATCGCAATGAACGACAGAAGTGCTAACCAGCGCTCGTGCATCTAGCAATTAATACTCGAGGATCTTGAGGCTCTTGTATTTCACAGCGAGCATGAGCGCCTAATTGGGCTGGCGCAGCAGTTGCAGATACCACGTGAAGGAGAAACCACACACACACGCACACACACACACAGTTTCTTGGTTTCTCGCTTTACGAGATTGAAGAGCAGTCTACTGCGGAAGAGCTCTTGAGGCGGTCGCAGATGTGCTTGCGCTGGGCAACTTCGCGGATCGATACTGCGGCCGATGGTATCGACTGAATCACAGCGACGACGGTTGCAAAAGCACCTACGAGCTCAACGACGACTCGCTGACGTTCATGCACCGGTGCTACCTCGTGTTCCTGGTCGCGTCGATCTGCGGTGTCCTGTTTAGTGGTTTTGCGCTCGCTGACCGGTTTGGCCGCGAGATTCCAGTGGCGACTGGCGCGCTCGTGTTCGCCATTGGTGCAGCGCGGACGCTCGTGAACCCTGAGGAGGAGCTCGAGTTGTTCCTCGTCGCGCGCGGCGTTCAGAGATTCGGTTTCGGTCTGCTCTCGTTTTCGATCCAGCTGCTATGGGCCGAAGCCGCGCCAACGGACTCGCGAGGACAACTAAGAGGGCTCTTCTTCGCTATCCCAAGTGCCAGCGTGCTGTTCTTGCGGCTGATCCAGACCCACCTTCGTCGCGAAGGATCGTCCAAAACCTCTAGCTCGTGGGGATACCTGTGCATCCTGCAGCTATGCGCTGCGGCGGTGCTGCTTTTCGGCGTGTTCTTCTGGCTCCACGAGAGTCCGCGATGGGTTCTCCACCACCAGAGCGACGAAGCAGGGGAAACTGCTCTGCAAAAGCTGCGAGGTGATACCTCGGACATTGCAAGTGAGCTGCTCGCGATTCGCAGCCAGCGCGACCAGCCTCCCGCATCGGCTTCAATATGTAGCGGCGCCGTTGCAAAGCGAATCTTGATCGCGTTTGTACTACAGCTCTTGCAGCAGCTCTTCATGCTCGTGAACTTTGTGACAGTGATCAACGTGCTGGTCCTGTTCACAGACAGCAGAGCTGGCGACTCGCCCGAGTATGGTGAGAAATGGTCGGTCAACCCAGAGATCGAGCTCTACGGCTACAGCAGCGACGGCATGATCACCGGCACACTCGTGATCCTTCCAGTATTGGCAGTCATGCACAGCATCGACGAACTGGGCCGGAGAAAGCTTCTGCTTGTTGGAGCACTCGGCATGTTTACTGGGAATGCGCTGATCGACATTGTAAATCTGTCGTCAGCCTACCGAGAGGATGGCGCATTCTACCCGCGCGCTTCCGACAAGGCTGCGTTCTGGTTCGCCGCAGGTGGACTCGTGACCATCGCCAGCTATGCACTTTCATGGGGACCGGTTTGCTGGATCTACCCGCTGGAGCTCTTCCCGACCCAGATGCGCGCGAGAGGGTACGCGCTCTCAATGACGATCAGCAGTGGTGTCGTGTTGCTCATCAAGGAGTACTGCGCGCAGCTTGGTCGCGTCCCATTCGTTGCAAGTGGACTCTGTGTGATTGCGATGGTGTTTGTGTGGCGCTGCTGCCCCGAGACCAAGCGGCTGGAGCTTGAAGATACCGAATCGCTCTTGGTTGGCAACGTTGAAACCGAGGGCTCTGTAGAGCAGGAGACTGAGAACAGCGTGGTGTGAAAACTGTACTGGGCGAAACAAATCCACATGCCAAAAGATGAAGCGAGCCAGAGAGGGTGGCGCTCTCGAGACCACATTTGATAGAGAATGAGCACTGCATTTTGCATATTGTACTTCGAAGTAGACCATCAACACGTGTATTTTTTTCTCAAGATCACAAGCACTAATCCCCCAGCAACCCGCAACCTGGACGTTGTATTGGTTAATAGTGTGGCTCATAAGGGGTGATACAGTGGATGTATGCAATTTGGGTGGCAATAAGGTACTCCGAAGTTGGTTATTATTAGTCAAGAGTTGGTTGGTCGCCGTTGACATCGACCTCGAAGCAGAATATCCAAGAAAACTGAGAGAATCTCCGTTCGTTTGCCCTTGAAAGCGGCTATCCAGGGATGGGTGCCATCGGTCAAAACTGCGCTTGCGCCTCCTCGACAGTGTATTCCTTGATGCTCGTGCCAAGTGCCGTACTGGCAATAGTTGCGAGGGCCACTCCTCTTACGCACATCTCGGTCGAAAATATTTCGAACGGGTAGACCCACATCACCAGCCCCCGCGTGAAGCTGTAGCAGACCAGAGCGACGACTGACGCAATCGTATACAGACC